>DWCF01001749.1:0-28007 GCA_018230265.1 Delias oraia | reverse complement strand
CAGAGTGGGACGTCCTGCCACGCGATGGAAAGACGATCTCACGAAGGTCGCGGGCAACCGCTGGATCCAGATCGCTCTAGATCGTAATAGCTGGGCGTCTTTGGGGGAGGCCTATGTCCAGCAGTGGACTTAAAAAAGCTGCAATCAAAAGACTTAAGAAGTAAATGAGATTTCAAAACATGAAGCAATCGGCTGTACATCCCACCATAACCGGTGAAACGTCCCCTATACCCACAAGAATATACAAAATACAAGAAATTGAATATTGTGTTAGTGTTCCTTTCATAGCTACATGCTCCCATATTTAATCTCTTCCAGTTTAGAGCTAAAACATCGCTCTAACTGCATACAATTCGTAAACAAACCCACGCCAACACAATGCCGTAGACGATTTATTAGAGTTATAGAAATTCGCCCATTATCGAGTGACCGTGCTCATAACGCGGGCGTCGCGAACAATAGCCGTGTTGAACAATCCGAGTCACTAGCGCATACGCCACTATCAAATGGGCCGTGAGAAATTACACCACAAACAGTACTTACAACCACCCCGACTGAAGAGAGTATTATTCGTCAGTGTTTTCCAACCATACTCAAAACCAACCACAATCTATAATATCTCCCGAGGTTGGCAATTGAAATTCAAAAAATTTTACTCATTAACATTGAGCAGTGAAAAAATGACCGATTAAAATGTAAAATAGGTACACGTACCGACGCCACGATTAAATTAATGATTCGTAATGATTTACATAATTGTTATGGTAAAAAATAAATCACCAGCCGTGTCATAATAACTCAGTGGTTACTTAGATAGCGACGAACTGTATATACAACAAGCAGACACGGCAAACGTTGTTTTTTATAGTATAGCGGAGAACGGGGCAGACAGGTCTTCTATATGGTAAGAGATCACCGTCACCAATTGACAAACGCGCCACAGTCCGCGCATATGGAATTAATAAATGGCATATAAAATTTATATCTATTTATATACCAACCATTACCAATTAGGTGGGTAAGTTATCAGGTAAATTACTTTTTATGGTATAGAGGAAAACGGAGCAGGTGGTCACCTGTACGGTAAGAGAACCGCTTATGAACAACCACCCCAAAGTCCTTATATGGTTTTATTGCCGGCTTTTAGAAGGGCCACCGACATCCTCATTCACTTAGCGAAACAGTAGAAATACCGCTTCAAGTACAACTACCATTTCATTCTGAATATTCTGTAATCTCGTGGTATCACTTCGTACGAGCCGGTCCAATTTGTGCGTCAGCAAATGCTACAGTATGGCTCTCGCACGGGTGAAAACTACTATTTCCAGTTTCTAATATATTATAATTACTATACCTGGCTGAAGCTAAAGCAAATATCAAATACAACTTTAATTTGAGACGATATAAAAAATAACTGATGATATCATATCGACAAAATGCTAAAGATAGGTCGTACTACAGATTAGATGAATTCCTAATATCCTGCAACGTATAAGCTCCTTCGAAACGACTCAATCTATTTCAATGAAACGTTGTACGCATAAAAGAAGCCAGAGAAGAGACGAAATGGAAAATTGCCAGGTCAGAGATAAGATGACGGTAGACCTAAATGCCAAATCAAAATTCGCCGGTTCAAACCTCCAAAAGACCGATAAAACATACAAATGTGACCTAGAATCGATAGATACCGACGCATACCTACACGTTGGGACTAAACAAACACTTCACATATATGCTATCACGTTATCGCTCGCAGTTTACCAAGCAAACAGGTATTTCGCCGATATGCATATAGACCTAGGTTCGCTAACTTTGCATCGGGACATCGACCACGAATCTTGAATTGAACGTTTAGATGCATTTGTATGCCTGGGCCGCATACAGCGCGGTAAACATTCGTACGATAAATCTCGTCGTTCGTTTCGTTAGAAGCTTTGCGTTCAAACTGCGGCGGATACTTAAAATGTTTGGAAACGAGCAGGCGGCTCACCTAGGGTCCTCCGCCCATGGGCATCCCTATCCTTGCAGAGTCGCGAGTGCGATGCTGGCCTTTAATGAATATTTTACACTCTTTTCTTGAAGGTTCCCAAATGGAAATACCACTGCTGGCAGCTGATTCCACAGAATGGTGGTGGGCGGCACAAAATGTGATAACTGAGATAAACGGTATAAGATATGTGTGGCCCAACTCGGAAACAAACTAAGCATTGCTATAAAATACAAAAGTAAGATGCACTAGAGTGTACCAAACAACTTTTTTTTTAGTTGGCGAACAACCGAGCAGGTGGGTCTCCTATATGGTAAGAGAACATCATCGCCCATGGACTACCGCGCCACAGCCCGCGTTTTGGTTGTGTTGCCGGCGGTGACACCACGGTCTGACAGAATACTAAGCATATGAAAAAGCATTTGAACCTTAGATCCGCCTGGTATACTATAAAAAGAGAACCCGATTCATTTTCTTTTCTCTTGAACTAATATCCAGGCGTGTTTTTGAATAGCCTCTCAACTAAATTTCGTTCATAAGTGATTACATATTTAATTCTATATTAATAAGATATATTTGGAAATAGAGTGTGTGCTATAAAATACTTTTAATATAGTAATTAATACATACTGTATTGGACACAGTTACTGTACTCTACAAAATCTATCTTAAATGACGTCTTACGTGTAACGTCAAAGAAAAACAAAAAGTACACTTTAGTTTACAAGTACTGAAACTAATTCAACAGAGAATCGCCCCTTTATTCACACAAACAAACACTTCAAATCGGCATGGCAGCTTCCGTTCGAGGCTTCGTTTTGAAAATCGGTAGCAAGCAGTGGCGAAGCGAGACTTGCGGGTCAGTGCACCGGCGCGCCTGTGGACCTCCCCTTTGTCTTTCACTCTCGCGTCAACACTTTCCCACTCTCCCAGAGGCCGTGTGATACCTACCATCTGAATTCTATACTTGTAATATAAATTTGTATTAAGAAAAAGGCGAAAGGAAGAAGAGGTCTGGAACGCGACTGTCGTTTACAATTTGGACCAGCGTTAATGGGTTAGCATTAGAAAATTAAACTCGCCACCGGTGCTTCATTGTGTTTACCTACGTCAGGGTATTTTTGTAAATAATGAGTATTTTTTTTTTGTACATATTGAACATAGGGAGCCTTCTTTATGGTAAGAGATCATCGTATCATCATTTCATCATCATCATTTATGATCGAGAGTTTATTAGGAAGAAGGTTAATTATAACGATTGTATATGTATTTAAAATCATATTTCACAAATGAGCACATAGCCACATATGAAGGTCTTGTTATAGTTAGTCATAGTCTACCCGTGGGAGAGCCATGCTGACGCATTATGGGCGCCACGTCCGCCAATTCACAGAATACTCAGCGTGAAACAATATTTGTACTGTGTTTCGCTGAATGAGTGTTGATATCAGAGGCACTTGAAATTATACCGCTCAAGCGTCATAAAAGCCGGCAACACAGGCAAACCGCGAATTATGGCACAGTTGTACATGGGCGGCATTGATCTCCTACTATAGCGGACACACGCCTGCTTCATTATACAATATAAAAAATCCACCCATATTCCATTGATGTTTGTCGTTCCGCAACTAAACGTATTTAAGGCACTCTTTGCCGAGCACCACCGCTCTGTCGAATCAGCTCCCTGCAGCGGTATTTTCGAACCAATACGGCTTTGGAACCTATATAAAAGAGCGTAGCTATCTTTAACAGGCCGGCAACGCACCTGCAGATTTGCAAGGCTAAGGGGTGTCCATGGGCGGTGGACCGCTTGCCCTACGTGAGCTTCCTCCTCGTTTTTTTATAATAATGGTGGCAAACAAGCAATCCCTAGCCATCGCAGAGCCCCTGAACGTTTTTCACCGTTTTCATAAAACACACCCCTTGTATTATAGGTAGAATCATATGTGGAGTCATCTGACAGCACTCAGAGCATAGAACGTCTGCCATATACGTCAACCTGCCGCACAAAAGCAACGCTCGAGTCGTGACAATAGAAACTGTACAAACGAATCGACCGTCACGGATATTTAGGCATTCTGTATTCTGAATCTGGGTACGTTGAACCAGAAAAACGTGGCCGATTGCTTAACGCTTAGCTCGTGATTGATTCAGTATTACGAAAAGCCAAAGACTCTGAACAACGGATCAAATCAATACAATGTTTTTGCTACTGACGGTATTTCTTAGAAAAATAAACCACTTTTCTTATTTTAGTTAAAAATAACCATGATGTCCTAGTTATCCTTAATTGACATATGTAGTGTCAAAATAACGCAAAACTTGTACTTTATGTTTCAATCAAAAATTACAACAATTAAAAGACTATAATACAATTTGTACACTTGCATAACAACGACATAACTGCGACATTATTTTTGACTTAAATTTTCGTCATGAATATTGACTGATCTGTAACTGATAGTGTTGTTATTTTAACTATCAACTATAAATCATCATCACCATCATCATATCGTCAATACCGTCATATTAAATATAAATCATTGCCAATCTTTGGCTTATAATACAGAATATCTTATTAAAGGTAAGTTTTAAAAGGGGTAGCGCTGGGCAGTAGGTATACCCCGTCACAAGTGGCTTAGCGCCGGTGCACTGCGCCCCCCATACACACCCAAACTTGAACATAAAACAAAACCTTGAACCATCAATACAAAACATTACATTCAAAAAAATCTAAAGACATTGTTTGAACGCATAGATTAAAACAAAATATGGCGAATTCTCATTAAAAAATAATTAAAATAGATACAATACTTCATTTCCAATGACTACGTCTAGACTCGAAGCCCGTGGGCAACAGAGACAGGCCCGGAATGGCCCAAAACACCAATTCGAAACGGTGATGTCAGCTCGTCGCATTAGTCCCCGTTTGACAACAATTGATTACCCCCGCACACTGTCAAAGCCTAGATCGGAACCGTTGACAACTGATTTATACACTCGCTCAGGTGTCAAAAGCTTAGAGACAAAAACACGCACACACATGTCCGCGGGACCATTTATCAAACGCAATACAAAGACAGAATTGGAGTTGTCATTCGGTATCCGGACTTGGATTCAGCGTCTAATATCGAATAGATCGCGCAAAAAACGCCCACAAATTCTCTATCAACATTAATTATAGTGCTGTTTATTATGGTCAATTATCTTGCACGCCCCTTTCAGCTTCTGGTTTTACGATGCGGAATAAAGATCGTTCGCCGCACAGCCGCGTCTTCGTTCGAATTTTAATGAGGCCATTTGTGTTGGCACTGCGAACGCAGTTATGTTTGCTCTATACTCCGGTGTTTACCGTCACCGAGGTCAAAGCTGGAGGCATTTCTAACAGATTCAGTCGATGGTATTAATAGGTAACCGAAACCAAATTAAAACTGAAGAAACTTAAAGCAGACAACCCGGCAAAGTTCATTTTAAAGACCCGGCAACGCATCCACACCCATAGGTGTCCATGGGCAGAGGACCGCTTATTCTAGGGCTTCAGGGGTATAATGCAGGTTTGCCATATTTACTATAAAAAAACTTGTAGAATACCAGCGTGAAATATGTACTTGTATTTTGCTGACTGAATGAGGATATCGGTGGCTTGTTGCTTAAACGGCATAAAAAGTCGACAACACAACCGGCACGGTTGTCCATGTGTGGGGACGATTTCTTAAAATGAAAGAGACACGATCAATATCCGTTATATACTGCAAAGATCTACTAAAACCTTCCGCCCCGGGAAACCGGATCTTAAGTCAGACATGGACATAAGTTGGCAACACGGCATTACTCACGGCAGAGATTAACGTCATAATACATTTAACAAATTATCGACAATCATGCTAGCTAACCACCACGTATAAAATATGAAAGCCGAAAAAACATGAAATAATATTTGTTCAACGTCCGAATACATATTGCCTCGCGGCTTAAATTATTGACTTAACTAATAATAATATAAAAAATACCTAGTTCAAACGCTGGTGAATTCCGAACGAGTGCTTCCAAAAAACATATTACATCTCACCGTGCAGAAAAAACTGGCAACACATCCATTTGGCCAGACATTGGACAAATTCATAGAGGCTTACGCGGCAAATCAGAATGAATAACAATGCATATTGAACCGATGACACGGAACAAAAAACACTGGCGTCTTAGATTTGAAATTAGATAGACTCTATATATTACTTTGTACCGTCAGCAAAATAAGCAATACACACACAATCATACAACACATTACTTTAGGTACATGTCGAATTTGGTGCGACAGATTCAAACATTTTAGAAATAACAAAAGAAATCTTCATATTTTTTTGTTATATCTTGATCGCGTCACCTTAGACAAATTTAAGCAAATAAAAAGATTAATTCTCGCCTATTAACATCATTTAATCTTATGTATTTTACAGTAAAATTTTCATAATAAAATATTACAATTTATTTTTAATTTTGCTAAGTCTAAATTTTCATTTCTTTTATCGAAATGATGGCAAACCAGCAGGAGGGTTACCTAGGGTAAGTAGTCCTCCGTCCATGGCCACCCCTAGTACTAGCAGAAGCGCGGATGCGTTGCTAGTCTTTAAGGAATATCCAGTGTGGAAGTCCCCAAATCCAAGAAGAAAACATTAAAAACACCTACATCTATACATCAATAGGTTGCCAATGGTAATAGATCACCGCTGCCCATGGACAACTAAGCTACAATTCGCGATTTGATTCTATTACAGGCTACAGGCTTTTTACACCACTTAAGCGGTTTAAATTCACAGGTCTCCAGTAACCTCATTCCTTAAGCGAAACACAGTACAAGTACTGATTCACGCCATTCAACTACTGTTTTTAATGGGCCCGTGGGGCGAGCCGTCCCAATTAGTGCCATAGCATGGCTCGTCCACGCGTAAGTGTTTAGACTCCATCTAATATGACAGTTACCGGACCAGTATCTAAAACTGCCCTTCCAAAGGCTGAATAAATGATTATTCAAATCCGAGGATCGAACCCGATACCTCTCGCTTCGTAGTAGACTTAAGACACGAGACAAGGTTTATGCCCACGAGATTATCACAAAAATACCCTCAAAAACCTACAGGCGTGCTAAAAGTAAAAGAACTTAGTAGGTAGAGGAAAAAAGTCCAATCTATCGACACATCTCGCCAAACATATACGAATGTATCAGCTGATCGCTACACGAAGGTGAAGGCTGGTCAAATCAAACAAGTCCGGACCTGTCCGTATGTCTAGAAAAAATAATACCTAAAAACGATTCCGATGTGAATGACATCACTGATTGATGCAGCCCCGCGTCACATTCAAATTCTGCCAACCATTATTAATACACCTCCAGCCAGACGGCTTAATTGTTATGAGTTTCGTCTAGCGTTAGGGGAAAAACCAAAGGAATTTTGTTCAGTTATTTGTAACATCAATGCTTCTAAGCGAACCCCGGTCGTTCAAGATGACAAATGATGAAAATTCAACTTCGATGAAATAATAAGCAATCGATGAATGAACGTGAATTCGGTTCTTATAAATTCATCTTTTTATATAGAAACGAGCATAAGGTTTAACTTGGATAAGTGATCCTTCGATCATGGACACCCGCAACCCTCGCTGCACAGCGGATGCGTTGCCGGCCTTTTAGGAATATGTACTCTCATTTTGGAAAAGCGTATTGAAGTCGTATTAGTTTGGAAACACTTATGTGAGCAGAATTCGACAGAGTGGTAGTGCGCGGTACGAAATGTCTTAAAAACGTTCAGCTGTGGAACGACAAACACCGCAGGGTTACGTACTTCTAACACGTTTTCATACATTTCTGCCGTGGCCCTTCAAATCAACGGGCGTCTTTATTAGCTCGAGCTGGTGCCTGCATAAATCAAAATTTATTATCGAAAACTGGCAAACACATCGCTCTCGTCAAACTCGCTTCAATCTCTACGTGCAGTACGCGGCCGCGGCAATAGAGTTGCGCAACATTGTTCGCTCGTGTTGCGAGTAAAATAAAGCACTGTTGACTCAGCTGATCGGTGCGTTGAACCTGTTGGAAGCAGGTAAAATACGTCTGAAAAATTCCACCGCACTGATTAAAATGCACGAACGTAATCATTGAATCACTGCCACTCAGCTGATCGCGAATATTTCACCGGCCGCTTTCGTTTCGCTCGCGCTAATTAAGGCGTATATCAAGTGCAAACACTTACGCGAAGATTGGTTGTTCTAAGTTGGCTTGTCTCTGACGTTAAAAGCTTTCTCGTCCGTGCACGAAGAGCACTTAGCTCTGGGGTTCCCAAACTTGCGCAATTGCGCCTGCTCCTCCGTAGAAAGTGGACTGGTGCGCCATGAATCTATGTTCTATCACTATTTGAAATCACAATTGTTACTTACTTTTTACCGAACAGATACCTAACCACGTGCGTCGCCGCTATCTGAATTTTAAATTGGTGATGTATAAATGTTTGTTTCTCTATTATTTCGTTAATATTATCGTATGTACCGAATCTTTCGAGTGTATTTTAGGAAAAAAACTAGTGCGCCGTGACAAAATACAAAATCAGTAAGTGCGTCGCGTGCTGAAAATATTTGGGAACCTCTGACTTAGCTGAGTCTCGGTCGGAGTATTTACGGATTATTTATCCTTTAAGAGGAGCTATGACAGTTGTGACGATTTCATACTTTTAAACTTAAGAAATCTTTTTACGGGGTTTCGGACGGCATAACAATAACAAATATAACGAATATATTTTTTTAGAAGTTACATTATTGAAAACATACATAGGTAACGTGTAACGACGTAAAGTTGGTTTTTTGAAATATTGTAAGCGGGCAGTCTCTGGAACTACTGGCACATATTTGAAATTCTTTCAGCGATAAAAAAACCACGTTATTTGCGAGTAATATCGATGATATTAATTTCAAGTACAGGAGAAGTTCTGCGATCACCAATCCGCCTGCCAAGCGTGGTGATTAAGGCAAAACACCCTCCTTGTTTGGGGGAGGCCTATGTCCACCAGTGGACTTGATAGGTTGATGATGATCGATGATATATTAAACCGAAAAATTAAAAGGCTTTTTCGTGGTAAGTTGAAGCTAATACGGTGGACCGATTGTGTTTCTTGCGTACGCTGTTATAAGAAAAATCTAGCATATCCAACTTTCAAAACTTATATGGTATAACAACGTTTGCCTGGTCAGCTAGTGTTAAAATAAAATCTTCATATATTAAGCGCAAAACCGAAGCACGGTTTGACCGATTTTGTTAATTCTTTAATTCGTTAACACACAATAAAGCTTGTTATCAAAATCAAAAACAAAAAAATAATGGTATAGCGCACAACGGAGCAAGTGGGTCATCTATTTGGTAAAACAACACCGACGCCCATGGACAACCGCACCACATTCCGCGCATTGGATGTGTTACCGGAATTTTATACCACAAAAGCGGTACTTTTAAGAGCCTACGACATCCTCCTTCACTCAGCGAAACACAGTAGTAGCTCCGTTTCCAGTACTAGTATAATTTCACGCTGAGTATTCTGTGAGTAAAATTTTGAAATAGAAATGCGAAGAAATTAGTAAGAACAACACTTTTCCCATACAAATTATAGAGTATATTTAAACAATAAAACCGCAATATATTGAACTACCTTGCAAAAGATAATAGTTTTCTAAGATTTCAGTGTAACAATTATTTCATTACGGGTCCCTACTAGAATCCCGTATGACCTTAAACCATAGCATATAATAGAATTAGCATGAATTCTGTTTGTTAACAAACAGAAGGCTAGAAGCTGTAAAATATGCCGAGAGCAAATATTAGCATGACATCAGCTGGACGCGAGTTGAAGGCTGGTCATTGGGGCTGTATGTAGGTGGAAGTGTACCCCGAGGAGGCCTCAGGTAGTCAAATAGCCGCGGAATCGTGTTTGACAAAGCTGATGTTGACTAACAGTTACACCTGAAGGCCTCTTTGTTAGCATAGGCAACAGGAAGACACACGACCTCGCATCACAGCGGTGAGCAAAAACACGGCGACAATTATTACGAGATAATTGTTCGGTCAGTGACGTTAGGTCTGAATAGAAAAATAAAATTTGAAGCCACGTATCTAAGTGGTATTAATATATAATAGCTAATGGTACATGCACTACTCACTCAGCGAAACACTGTACAAGTATTGTTTCACACTGGTATTCTGTTAGTGAATATGTTGGATCAAACCCTTTCAAAGGTGGAATAGATTATTAATTTTTTATTCGGACCGGGCTTCAAACCCGATATCTCTCACTTAGAGGCAAACTTAGCTACGTGTTTCTCACTAAACTTTCCCTATCCAGTCGTACAACTATGCTTGCGACTGTCCCAAGTGCATTCGATAACCGACTCCATAGCTAAGTGAGTCACGCTTCTGATATTCATTTGTACGCATGTACAATTTCCGGCGAAAATCTTAATTTCTCATTTTAAGCCGTACAATTTCCCAACGGGACGTCCACCCACAAAGTGGACAGACGACCTTATAAATGTCGCAGGAAGACGCTGGATGCAGGTCGCCTCCGACAAGTATACATGGAGGTCCAACGGGAAGGCCAGCAGTAGACGTCTTTATGACTGAAATGATGATGATGATGATGGCTGACCCGTAAGTGACTTGTACAGAAATAGCCTAACTAAGATTTAGGGGACTGAGGGACTAGTTATACGCTAATACTTTTTTGACTCTATTACACTGATTATTATTATTTCCAAGCCAACGTCAAAGATTACAGCATACATTACCAGAGTCATTATGAACGTCTTAAAAACTAAAATAAAAACTGTTCACGAATCCGCCTCAATCTGAGAACAGTTAAGAAATTCGATCGTGTTTAATTTTTTAATACGTATATATTTAGAATCTCTTTTAAGTGTAAAATCAACGATCTGTGCCTTTTCCCCACAAAAAAGCAAGCCTAAGCTTAGCATTTAGCTACTACCTAATGAGACGCCGTAAAATCTAAAGAAATACAATTTTGTATCGAATAAGACATTTCTAAAAAAAGCGAGTACTACATTGAACTAATAGATAAAATGGATAAAAGGAAAGCCGCACATACACGACTGTAAATAATTGCATTGAACACAAAAACGTGCTAATTCGACAATTATGCATTCGCCCACACGACAACAGGCGCACACACGCACACACGCCCACATAAACGTTGGCACAGCTGCAATCGCAATATTTGAACAAAAACATTGTTGATACTTGAAATTAACAAATATTAAAAAAGGCAACGCAAAGGAACCGCAACGACTACATTTGTCCGTATACATTACACGTAGCAGTATCTCTGTAAGGATATAGGAAGATAACATTCTTCTTGGATTGGAAAGATAACATTCTATTCTTTTAGTCACTAGAAGACCAGTTTTATCCGGGTGAGTCATATTCGCAAGCATTATTCAAATAGGCCCCATTAGGGCCAAATAAGGGGCATGTTTGGAAGTCGATTTACAATTATTACTAAGCAAAGCTACCCACGGGTCGGAAAATTTATATCTACAAGAAGAACCAACAAAAAAATCATAGGGTTTACATTTTTATCGCCAAATTTATAATAGTTATTTTTATATATGTTTGCTAGTTTAAAATGTACCAGTTAGTGCTTGTGCAGAAGTTTCCATGCATCTTTGTCTTCTATTTATTGGTTAATGTCACCTAAAGCTCCAATTACACACCCTAAACGATTACGTTTTTTCAAGGATTACTTGAACCCGCAAAAGATTTAAATATATCATTCGCATACACCAACACTGCCTACCCACACTTTGTCATATAAACTAAAACACTACCCCACAATTTTAAAAAATCTGTCACCACCACACCACACCTTCCATTCGTAGCAAATCCATCCAAACAGCACCATTTCAAGCACAACTACCATTTCACGCTATTCTTTGAGCCCGTGGTATCACTTCAGACGAGCTGGCCCAATTTATTTTTTCCAATCAATTATACTGACTTATCTTCTTGTCTTCTTCACAGAAATCTCCGTCTTTTCACAAATTTAAAAGGTCACAGTGAGAGCAAATCGTATATATCTTTTATTCATAATGAAATTACACTATCACTTACAGACGGCAATAACTTGTAACCGCAATGTATATTAATATATTATAGAAGTTCACTATACTTAGTATTGTATTATGATTCTAAATTATTTAATATACCAAATAAAGTATTACACTCTTTGTAAAATAATTATTATAAATAATTTTAATATGGATTAACTACTGGATTAACTTTTTGGCTATCAATAAATGATTGAATTATTGTATTGTACTATACTATACGCTTACTACTATACGCTTCCAACAGACCGATTTGGCTCATTTAATTCTTTAAAAAGGACATTACTATATAATTTGCCTATATAAATTGTTCCTGCCCGTGAAGCTAAATTTATAAATAGATTAATTTTAATTTTTGACCAGACATTACACATAAAAAATCAAATAAAAATTGTAATTAGTATGTAAAAATCAGATCTTCAGTAGATAGGACAAGAATTTGTAATTGCAAATAAATATTCTCATATCTAAATCTAAATTAGTACTAAAAGCGTATGATAACATACAGGTTAAGGCAGCCTAACTCGTCAAAGGTCGCGTTTTACGACTCCGATAGGAAATTACTATAACATCCATAACTCCGAAATACGCAATAGATATCCACTTAACTAGAAACACGCGCTGCTTTCGTTCATAAAAAATCAACGTTTGTTGAAATAAATATTATTTATATATTCATTTACTATAATGAGAGACGGTAAATATTTTTGGAAATAAAAGATGAATCGACGCCATAAATCAAAAAAAATCTTATAATACAATAAAGAAACCTATTATTTAAAAAAATGCTGTCTTCTACTGAAAACAGCTAACTGGTTTATAAATATTAACATTTCGTACATCTATTAGCAAGAAAAGAATGCGTATTTCAGCCTATCGAAACAATTTTTCAGTAGATATCCTAAAAAGCATTAAAAGTACAAATCAAGTACAAGAACAAAGAAAAAATACCACTTAGCAGCGGAATGTTGCATTTCATTTGACATATAATTCACCAAAATCGTTCCATGAAGGACAAGACAGGAAGAACTTGCAAATTCATTATCTATTCATAATTATCTCTAATAAGTGACGTATCCAATTTATAATGTAAATTCAATATAGCTTTTCTATGCTATAGCGAACAACGAAGCAGGTGGGTTTCCTTTATGGTAAAAGAATATTGCCACATTGGTAGTGTTGCCAGCTTTGTAAGCCAAGTAAGCAGCATTTTTAAGAGCCTCCGATATCCTTACTCACTCAGGAAAACATAGTAGAAGTACCGTTTCAAGTACAACTACCATTTCACGCTGAGTAATCTGTGAGCCCGTGGTATCACTTCGGACGAGCCAGCTCAATTAGTGCATCAGCATATGCTTCAGCATTGCTCTCCCACGGGTGCGAGAGTATTAAGGCACAATTGTTTATACTACTTTATATTACTTCTACGCGTGCGACTGCAGAGACACTCATCCGGATATCGTCAAGTTAATTAATAATTTACAAATCCTTCACTTACCGGGAATCCAACCCGGATCTTTGTAGTTTATATAACTTTTAATCACGCTAAATCCTCCAGCCCAACATAAAACGATTCAGCACCGCTTTATCAAAGATACGAAAAATTTTGCGTACGTATTGACACTTGCTTATTACTTAAACACAGATAAGGGCTTATCAAAAGTCAAGTAATTTGTTCTGGATGTCAGTGGGACGCGAATCGAGATAGCGACAGGTTGCAAAAGCTATCTGTAAATTGCATTCACTCGTGATAAGCGCGTATTTTTGTACTCTATCAGTGCAGAATGACTTCGAGCAGGCGAAAACACGGGCCGATGCATGCCACCTGTAGCCATGCTGTATCATATGCAGACGCACTAACGAAATGATATTACGGGCTCACAGAATACCAGCGTGAAACGATACTTGCCCTGTGTTTTGCTGAGAGAGTTAGGATATCTGAGACCATCTATGGAGGATAGAACATCTATGTTTAAACTATGATTTGGGAACTTCATGATTCATTAGTGTTATATGTGAAAATATATACCTATTTGTTCAAGACATTCTTGGCTTTTCTCAGATCTACACATTTTCGTGAAATATCTGCAACTTCACATTATAAGACGTTGCGGTATCTGGTTAAAAATTAAATCTTTTAAAGATCGCAACGCAACGCTCAACTGGAGCTAGGTCAGCCTTCTACTGCCTATTTTCTGGCTACCTACTTTCATAGGTCCATTGAACTTCTCTGGGGTCTGTAATAGTTTTAGTAAAATATGGCAAATGCTGGGTGTTATATAATTACTCCTAGCAATTTTATAACGTCTAAACTTCAGCTACCACTCAAAATACAACTAAAGACATTAAGTCCTGTGCATAATGGAATTAGGCGAACGACGATTGACTCCGGCCATTTAACCCTTGGCCTCTTCATTAAATTTAACGGCTGCTCATTACCAGAACCAATCGTGGGTCTTTTACAAGACACGATTCTTGCGACAAGTAGGCATGAAAACACTTTAGTAATTTCCGCACAACATTTTCTAAGAATAGGTCAAGCCATTTATCGTAGAATTTTCATAGATAGGATAGATATGTTGAAACTGTCAAGAGAACCACAAAAAAGCCATTGTCCATGGGCGGCTATTCTCGTACCATATAATAGGAGACACATCTGCTCCGTTGTCCGCTATACCATAAGTCTCGGTAACATTACGACACCATATTTTTATAATTATTATATCAAGTGTTCCAATTTTTTTTTTTATTAAAATCTGGAGGCCAACCAAGTCTCATCTAGGATAAGAGCCCATGGACACCCGTAGTAGCGGAGTACGCTCTTTTTGGATGGATCCCAAATCGTATTGGTTTTGAAATACCACTAATTCTACTGGGCAGCTTAAAGGCAGCTATTCCCACTTTTTACCTAGTACTTAAACTAGGACACTAATGACACGATATTAAATATCTTACAGGTAAATAATTACGACTCATATCCGAGCACACATACATACACAAAGTAATTAAAAATTATAAATTATATAAAATAAAAATAATATATTATCTATAAAAAATGCACTTTTTATAACAATTCTCACAACATTCGAGTCTGGCTAATTTATGGACATTTTATCCTAAAAAAAAAAGCGGAAACTTAGTTCCTGAGTTACTGACAAGTCCAGCCAGTTCTGAGTCTTAACTAAGATCGTGTATGTAGCTGTTCAAAATCATCCGAATGATAACTCTTTTTTAAAGCAATTTGATAAATATTTTTGAAAAAAAAACCAACCAAGTTTTACCAACCAAAAAATATATTTTATCCTACAGTAGTGACTAAACTACTATAATTAAAAATACTATGTCTTTTATGGTATAGCGGACAACGGAGCAGGTGAGTGTCTCATATGATAAAACACCACCGCCAACACACAATCCGAGCTTTGAATTTGTTACAGACTTTTCACACCACTAAAGAAGTATAACTTCAAGAGCCTGCGATATTCGCACTCAACATTCACAGAGCAAGGACCGTTACACCTTTCCGTACATATAAACCCGTCCATCCAATACTTTTGTTAGAATAAAAATGATCAATATAGTTTAAGTAAATTGGCACCGGCGATAGTTTTTGACCTTTTGTTTGACGCCTCATTCACTAAAGTCGTGGACTAAGTAAGACGTGTAACAATGGCACGACTAGCGCACGGGCGTCTTATGCGAGACACGAACCTCGGCTTGGGCTGTCGCAGGAGAGAGAACCGCCCGTGGGACCGGCTCAGAGATATGAGTCAGGAAGCGAAGAATGACACCAGATTTAACAGAGATATTCTAAAAACAACGTGGCCATGCTGACTTGTATGCTACCGTGACGCTATGTCGAGTATGTGTATACGAGTATTTAGTCACGCTGCAGCACATGCTGCCGCACTAATTGGCCGGCTCATCCGTAGCGATAGCACGGGTTCACAGAACACGGCATAAAATAGTACTTGTACTATATTTCACTGAGTGAAGATACATTTAGCTTCCTCTAAAGCTGCAATACAACTAGCATAGATTGTGACGCACTTGTCCATGTCTTCTACCACCCAGTTATCCACTACATAATAAATAAAGGATAAATGCGACGTAAAATTGAAGAAAATCATACCCATCTACGATTTTAGCTCTCTTGAGCTTAATCAGCTCATAAGACGCATAGATTATAAATTATCAAGGCATTTACGACAGCGCTATCAACTAAAACGATCCAACTTAATTAAATATACGCGCATTACGTTAAAAACAATATTTAATTACGGCATTGGAGCGGATCCCGACACGGCTCTCATATTCAAGTGTTAATTAAATCAGTGGTAATGGCGTGCACACAAACAGGTTGTCT
Source organism: Delias oraia (assembly GCA_018230265.1). Lineage (NCBI taxonomy): Eukaryota > Metazoa > Arthropoda > Insecta > Lepidoptera > Pieridae > Delias > Delias oraia. The sequence continues at coordinate 11,499 of DWCF01001749.1, read as the reverse complement.
CTATCTCGTCGCGGGTGAGATCCCGCGGGGAGTTGGTCGGTCGTCGCCCTTTTCTCTATGGTCTACGGATTTTAAGACTTTTTGCAAGAGCTCGGTAGTTCGGTACAAAAACAATTCCGAATAATATATCTTTTGTGTAGGGGAAATCTATGATTTAATGATTATTCTATAAAATCTATTTATCTATTTTGTAATAAATTATCTTAGGCAACTGTATACAGGCGCATACATACACAACTCAATACATTGGAAGCACACACGATACGCGCACGTGCGCACTGAAATAAGCTTATACATATATATATATATATATATATATATAGATGCCGACAAGGCACAATAAATATAATAATATCTTGTACTGGATATTTTAAAGCCGGCAACGCACCTGCGACCCTGCAAGGGCTAAGCGCATGGGCGGAGTACCGCTTTTACGTTTTAGATGTTCTTTCTATTCTGTCAAATTAAGCATCATTTATAAATAATTCGCAAGCCGTGCAAAAAGATTTGGTATGCTTAGTTATAGCGGAAATGCTTGACACAAATTGCATAATTGGCATAAATTAAATTCGATTCGGACTGAGCGGATATTAAATAAAATTATGAAGGAGTAACTCTTGATAATAAATTAGTGGAAAAAAAAACTCCAAATATACGTCATTTAATAAACAATTGAAGATTTTATTTAACTCAAAAGTGCAAAAAGAAAATACTAATTTTTATATACAATTAGGAAAGGCAAGAAGAGGAACATTTCCGCCCTTACTTAAAAGCTGCTTTATTTGAAGGTGGGTTAATAACTTCCAAGTTCATTTAAACTAAGGCAAAACTCCCAATCAGGAAGGCATCGCAAGGAAAGCCACATAATTTAACTAACTATTCTGCCAATGTTCACAATCAAAGTTAAGTGGTATAATTTCATGTCATCAATTGTGATATGGCAGAAATCCTCAATAAAATTTAAGTAAAATTTCCACCATGCAACTTGGGGACCATGAAACAGAGAGCTTCTTATCTCTAAAAAGCCGACAACGCAACCGCAGCCCAGCAGAGGCTGAGCTTGTCTATGGACAGAAGACCGCTGATCCTACGCGACCCTCTTTTTTATTTGCCTGTCTAAAGATTATATATAAGCTCATACTATACGCTTACAACCAATATAATACTTATATTATTTTTTATTTTGTTTAGTGAGATCCTTTGTTTAAAAGAGTGATAAATTTGCCTAAGACACAGAATCACCTAGATCAGGGACGATTAAATTAAGCACTAAGCCTACAATTTCAATGTGCAAAGATGTTTAAGACGTAATGATTTAAAAGGCTCTGTAACCTGCTCAAATTATAATAGCAAAAAAATCTCCCTTGGGCTCTCCCAAGCATATGCTTCAGTATGGCTCTCCATACTGAAGCATATGCTGACACACAAATTGAATCGGCTCGTCCGAAGTAATACTACGGGCTCAAAGAATACTCATCGTGAAACGGTACTTGTAAAAGGCCCTTAAGAAAAGTGCCGCTTAGGCGGTGTGAGAAAACCGGCAACACAACCAGTGCACAGACTGTGGCGCGGTGGATCATTGGCGGCGGTGTTCTCATACCATATAGGATACCCACCTGCTCCGTTTTCCGCTATATCATAAACAATATATTAATATTAATAGGTATTATTTCATATCATAAAAGAACTTCAATAATTGCGTGAAAACGTCACAGAGCAGGTTTTTTTTCTATTTTTACCTTAACACGGATTTGTATGAAGGAGGTATTACATAGAATATATATATTATATAAATACAAGATTTAGCGACAATTATTAACCTTATTATTTGTGTGCGGTTTGATTTTGAGGAAAAATCTAGGTATTTCAGGGAAAACACAAATCTATTTTCGGGCAAATCATATATTAGTAAATTCATCTAATTCAACGTTACGATTTAATGACATTGTATAAAAGATGAAATATTGTTTTACTCTCCAGCCGCTAATATATAACGGAACAGGTGGGTGAACTTCATCATTGATGGTATGGATTAAGCTGAAACACTAGGGTTCTTTGCCGGCCCTAAGGGTTGGGCTTCTGTTTTATAAATATCCCGAAGTCATAATGGTACTGGAATACACAGCTGATTCAAAAATTATAATGCAATGCCTTGAAAAACACTCAGTTGTGGAACGACAAACATCGGAGTGATACGGATAAAACTTTGTACTGTCGCAAACAAATCCTCAGAACATTAGTACTAAGACGAAGCTAAATCTTTCTGAGAGACAAACATAGCATACACTTGGAATGATGAGGTATATGCGCGTTAATAATAAAGAAAATTAATGTCACGTTTTCATTATATAAACATTCCAGCCAGGCTTATTAACTACCAGTCCACGTCGTGAATGTTTCAGCATTTTACAACGAAATAGCGGCGAAGCCATTCGGTGAATATTTGCGACCGGTCGGCGCTCGCACGCGGAAATTCTTTCAAACGACCGCTTCATATTTTTTTGTAACAATTAAGAAAAAATCACCGCACGAGACACGCCTTTTTGACATATTAAAAAAAATTCAAATTAAAACCGCTTTATGGCATACGCACATAATTAAAAATATCTACAGTTACAAATGTAAACTTTTTGCTAATATTTAGCACAGATTCCATCTGTGGAAGAGCCATGCTGAAGCATATGCTAACGCAGTAATTGGGCCGGCTCTTCCGAAGTGATACCACGGGCTCACAGAATACTTGAAACGGTACCTCTACTGTGTTTCGCTGAGTGAGTGAAGATAACGCAGGCCCTCTAAAAATGCTGCTTCAGCGGCATAAAAAGCCAGCAACACAAAGAACGCGCGGACTATAGCGCGGTTGGTGATGGGCGGTGGGATTCTCTTACCATATAAGGTACTCCTCCGTTGTCCGCAATAGAATAATAAAAAAATACCTTTGAATAGTGAAGACAATAACTAGAGAAAACTAAACCACAAAGAAACAGACACAAAAAAACCACGAAAAAGTCCTTTCTATTGGTAAAAGATTGTCAATATCGGTGAAGTAGATCCATAGATTACCCCCTATAACGTGACAAACACACACTTTCCCACTTTATTATATCAGTACAGACATATTACCAGGTCACAAATTTAACCTTAAGAAACCGTCTCCGTAGCAACGAGAAGCGATTTTTAACGCGACGCGGTCTACTGACCACGGTTTTTAATAAATCCCTTGCCACTAAAAGGGCAATAGAACGTCACGCTCTACGGCCATGCGCGCCTACTCATATAGCACGATAATGAGGGTGCACCGAGCAAGATATGGGAGCCACCACTTAATTAATAGTATAAATAGCCTTACTCATGGTTGAAGAGATTTCAAAGCTATGCTAGAAAATTGAATAGTTTATGCTTTTTATATAAAAAGAAGGAAGACAAACGAGGAAGAAGCTCATCTAGGATTAGTCGACCCAAACCACAGGTGGGCCACGGATCTGTTGCTGGCCTTTTAGGGATAGATACGCTCTTTTGTATGGTATAGCAGATAACGGAACCGGTAGGTCTCCTCTATAGTAAGATAATACCACCGCCTATAAACAACCGCGCCACAATCCGCGTTTTGCTGTGTTTGAACGGTATGAAAAGGCCTCCTATATCCTCCCTCACGAAACACAGCACAAGTACTGTTTCACACTGGTATTCTGTATTCTTTTCTTTTAATTTCCCCAAGTCGTATATTATATCTTATAGCAAGTATAACCTAAGAATTGCATGTCTTCGAGAAAATGCCTCAAAAGCCTCACGCGTAAAGCCTTCGAACAGAGCCAACGAAATTATAATGACACGTATGGGAACTCAGCCTTGTTATTGTTCTTGTTGCCGGTTGTTTTCCACAAACATTGAATATTAATCACCCATCGCTCGTGGCTGAAAACGCTTTCCAAAAATATACTAAAACACGAAACCGTATCGCCATTGAAATAAGGGTCATATTATCTAATCTTTCATTCCTAAGGCAGCCGACCGGAACAAACGATTGAATCACAAACTACATTTGATATGGAATAATTTTGCTTGGGCAATTTCTATGGTATTGGATTTTTTTAAATATTATCGTCTCACTATAACTTTTATAAGAAAGGGGCGATTGTATTGCAGGTTTTTATTATGCTGAAGTTCAAAGACCCATGGGAGAGTCATGCGAAAGCTTATGTTGACGCACTTATTCGTCCAGCTCCTCCGAAGCGATACCACCGGCTGACAGAATACTCAGCGTGAAACGGAACTTGTACTGTGCTTCGCTGAGTGAGGATATCGGAGACTCTTGAAAAAGCGGCTTAAATAAAAGCCGGCAACACAACCAAAGAGCAGACTGTGGCGCGATTGAATACATGCGTCGGTGTTCTCTTGCCATATAGGAGACCCACCTGGTCCGTTGTCCGCTATACCATAAAAAATCTTGTTTTTAAGTACTTAGGTCGTATTAGAAAATAGAATAGTATTTAAAACGACAGTCTCTTAGGATTTGCACTAACGTGGTATTAACATACCAGCTCGTAATAATGAGGTAACTAACAACTAACAAAAACTTATAAAATATATAACCAGTATGTATTAAAAACACAGCTGAATTTCTAGACTGTTCCAATTTTTCTCCTGTTCGAATCCACTCTGAAACTTTAGTTATAAACACATTGTGAAAATATTTACACTTAACATTCAGTAAATGCGAAGTTTTTTTGTTTAAATTAGTCCAATGCTATTAAATCTACTACTGTATCGCCTCGCCCACTAAACCTGAAAAACAAATACACTACTACTTTTTGTATTCGGATAAAAAGCTTATGTCCTCTTCCTGAATTTAAGCTCCTCCTCATCAATTTTGCAACCAATTCAGTTCAGCCGTTCTTGAGCTATAAATAGCGTATTTAATACCATATTTTTTTATTTTTCATGGTATAGCGGACAACGGAGCAGATGGGTATCCCATATGGAAAGAGAACACCGCCGCACGTGAACAAACCGCGCTAGAGTCCGCGAATTGGTTGCGTTGCCGGCTTTTAGCTTTTAACGCCACTGAAGCGACACTTTTAATGGCCTCTGATAAGCTGCCTCACTCAGCGAAACACAATAGAAATACCGTTTCAAATAAATCTACCATTTCACGCTGAGTTTTCTGTGAGCTCGTTGTATCACTTCGGACGAGCCATTGTTAAGCCCTTCCAGAAACCGAAAAAATTATAAATTAAATTATAATTGTTCGGAACGAGATTCGAACCCGATACTTGTCGCCTCATGGGAGACTCATTAAAGCACTTAGCTACGAGGCTCTCAAAATACATATATAGATTTCTCTAGCAATAAAATACTAAGTACATATATCACATTCTAATGAACATTAATGCGATTAGTGACTCTTTTAAACGAGAAACAACTCAACTGATTCCAGAAAACCTCTATTCTTTTACGGCCTTTTGTGATTTACTAACAGCGAAACCGTAGTAAGCAGAATCTAATGCGGGGAGCAACATCCTCAACTTTATTGCAAATAAAATGTGCTGTAGCCTTAATTAATTTCCTCATTAAGCGACCAGTCTGTTTTGTAAATGGCATGTCTTTAATCGAAACTATTTTTTTTAAGCTGTTATCCACAAGACTGCACAAACTGTGGTAGCTACCACATAGCAGCTTAATTTATAAATATAAAATATCAGTTTACCAATAAGTTGTGAGCTTTTTGTTCAATAAAAAAAAGAAATTATCAATGCATAAAAAAATAACGTATTATTTACATTAGCCAACTTTTTCAACCGTGGGAGAGCCAAAATAAAAAAAAATATTTAGGGACCACTTAGCAAACTACATTACATGTACGAATTACGCTGGTATTCTGTGAGCCCGTAGTATCCACTCCGGCCGGCCGGATTAGTGCGTCAGCATGGCTCTGCTTTATGATTTGCTCTGCTCTCTGTGTTTATGATTTCATTATATAGATTTCATATTTAGTCACTGCTAAGGTATTATTTCATTATTATTATTATTTAATTGGTGATAAACGAGCAGGAGGCTCACCTAGGCAAGCGGTCCCCTGACCATGGATACATCCAGCCCTTGCAGAGCCGCGGGTGCGTTGCCGGCCTTGAAGGAATGTGAACGTTCTTTTCTTGAAGGTCCCCAAGTCGTATTGATTTGAAAATACCCCTGCTGTCAGCTGATTCCACAAAGATGGTGCGTGTCACAAAATTCCTTTAAAAACGCTCAGTTGTGGAACGACAAACATCGAGGTGAAAGCGATGAAACTTTTCATTCAATAATAATAACAAATAATAAATCTAGCTATATAATTTCGTCACTTACTAAACGTAGTATTTACGAAACAAACTGTATCGGCCAAATTATTACCTCCATAGAAACAAAACCAGCTACCCACATCTGTTTGTTTTAAAAACTTGAATATTGTAAGTGAAACTAATTAAACCCTTTGTACATAAGATGAACGCGATAAAAATGTGAATCTCGTTAATAAGCCGCATTGGTAGTTTACTTCAACTCCATAATTTCATTATTCAAAGTGAATGACCGCCACGGCGCAGTAATTGTCATCGCTCGAATTTCAAAAGGTCACAGATTCGTCTTGATGCGTGAAATCACAATTAATCACTTTCACAATACTTTTCCATACAAATATTAAACAAGTAAATATATATTCAATAAAAAAAAGTATTCAACAATTAAGAATCATTATGTTATACAATAATGAATGATATTAAAAAAATAAAGTAAAACAAAAGTCCGTTCAAGCAAAACCAACTTCAATTACAGAAGCCATAAGTTGCAAAAAGTGTGTTTTCCATTAGCTAACCTATCATTACGCTGGCCATTTTAGCTGAATCATTGTCATTACTTAGATGTGAATGTACAAGACAATAGAAACTGTTGCCAAGACTATATTAATTTTTATTTCTTAGATATAAAAACAAGTAATTACTAAGTAGTTACCACACTTGGTACCTGATGAGTCATATAAAATTAAGTTGAAAAATATCAAATCAGACTGAAAAACAATTATTATTGACTACATACAAGAAAATTTTACTTAACTAAATTTGTAAGAAATATATTATATTTAATTTATTTAATAGTTTTAATAATTTAAACAAATTAGGTGACCCTATATGATTTTTTTATTTCATATTCAATATATTATATTGTAAATATAATAGTATTTATATATTATTAATTGCCTATATTTTATAGATATATTTTTTTATATTCATTTTTTATAATAAACATTTCTGATTTTATTTTTACAAACTACTAGTTGTCTTCTATGATATATATATATTACTTATAATAAATCATAGTAGGATAATATGAGTTGTATTATGTTTTTCTATTTGAAGTCCTGTAAAACCATCTGGCACAGAAGTAGATGATAACTCTCCAAAAGATTAATTTTATTAATATTAAAAAAATGGATTTTCTCCTGACTTTAATTATTAGATTAAAATTATTGAAGTATTCACTTTTTCACTATTTTTATACAAGGTTCTATCATATATTTATAAATTATAAAATTGGTATTCTCTTAAGACAAATATATTTTTTTTCTATTATCAACAACAGGTAGAGAAGTACTTACAATGAATTGATTGAAATCTATATCATTGTTGAAAATTCTTAATAAAAAGCCAAATAACATTACAATATTAACCAAGTTATATTAATTATTATGGTAAAATAACATTTGTTTACCTAAGAATGAGGACTTACCTTGAAAACTTGTTTGCCAGTTATTATCCAACCTGCATGGTATGAATCTGTCCAAAGGCTCTGGTCGAACCAGCACTGACTGTTTCTTACTAATAGGGCTGCATTGCTGCAACAGCCTCTTTTCATAGGATTCACTAAACATTTTGAGTCTTTCACCAAGTCTGATTACAGTTCACAATGAAATAAAAGTAGATTCAGACTAGAGTTTTCTGCAATTAGGTTATTAGCCAATCATGTTATTGATATCGTGCAGTATCGCACTGGTGGGCTATGTGCTTTAAAATAATGTTATATGCAGCGAGTAGACCACCGAGTCTCTCGACTGCTCACTTCCATTTGAATGAATTTGACATGATGGGCGCTGAACATACTTCGTTCTAGTTTGAAACTAGATGGTCGCGTACACTAAATATTTATTTATCACTTCAGTACACGGCTTTGTAAAGTAATGTTACTTATTTTTGCAAAGTAATAAAGAGCATTCAATATAATTTATTGTTATTTACCTAGCTCAAAAAAATCGAAACGGATTTCAATTTTGACATAAACAAATTCGAGAGTTGCTATAATAATAAATGTATTGATGAAATCAAACGGTTTTTTTCTCTAAGCGTTTTGCTGCCTGTGGAGGTGATAGATAAAATATCTTAGACGCTTCGGAATTTTTTATCTGTCTCAATATGTATAAACAGATAAAAAAGTGAACTCTGAGAATATAAAGATTAGGTTTTAATCATTTCACTATCGTAATAAAATATGGTACAGGTCAGTTTTTGTATAATATTCTATGTATCATTTTTGAAATAGTGCGTCAGCGTAATATGCTTCAGCATAGCTGGATGGTGATAAACAATAATCTGTCAAACCACAAAAATACAAATTCATAGGTTTTGATATATTCTTGTAAAAATATACCACGTATTTAACATATAGCTAAAGTAGTTACACAACATTTCCCTTGTCCAGCGGTGCAGAACTGGATCAGAAGGGTGATAGTTCGGGGGACTCCATCACGTCCATCAGCAGTGGGGATAGTCCATGACGTCCGAATAAACAGTTCAGCTCTCCTCAAGTTTCAGTTTCTGGACACGGATACTGGCAACAACGGGGTGCTAAATGTTTATAACCCAAAGGGAATCCTAAGTTGAAGAATTTAATTAAGTGGTATTTAATTGTTAAGTTTAATTTTTCTATCCTATAAAAAATTATGTTTATTAAATACATATAAGGTTACGTAATTGATAACAAATTGTTAAACTTCTAAATAGTATATAACGGCGCGGGACCTCTGAAGTGTTTTGGATGAGTATGACGTCAGCATAGTTATGATTTCCTTGATGGTAATTTATCATTGAAAGATAACTTCATAAGTTCTTCCATCTATGTTTGTTCTTAAAGACTTCCCAAAGAAGTCTTTATCATCTATCGGCTCAAGCTAGACTGACTTGTAGCTTTTATGGAATGACTACTCGCTATGTGACCATACGATCCTGACAGCTTCCTGACTTGTAACCGGCCACGGAGGAGAATTTATAGTCATCGTTGCACGTGCAGACTCGAGACAAGTGTGCATGAGTCACTACTACAGGTTCTACGGCGAGATAGGGCGAACGCAGATAGATGTGGCTGACTCACGACTGGTGGCGCCGATATAAATAAGTTTAAATAAGGGTGGAGGTGTTACGTTTTTTAAGATCATAACGTGTCTCAAAATAAACACTCAAATAATGTCACGTCTATTATTTAACATTCTTGTGCCTTCCTCACGTAGCGCAGTGCTTTGACTATGCGTGGGAGCGTTAAGCTCTGGACTATGGACAGCATTCGGCGATGGATCTCTTTGCAGAACGTAAACCATGCTGGCTCCGCGTATGTTTTATTAAGAGACATCTTCTGCGCAGAGGTAGCAATAATTATTGATCAAATTTAGAATTATATTGGGCATTGAGGATACTTGAATTGTTTAAATAAAAATTTGTAAAGGTAATCAGGTGGCGACATTAGGAACGTAGCGTTTTATAGTACGCTAAACAAAATAACTATGTGAAATTATGTCTTACCTATCCACTATGGTTAATGTTTAATCTGTTGTATGTTTAACTTTATTAAAATTTTAGGTAATAATAAATAATTCTTTGGTTGAAAGTGATTACGAGTGATGGAGTGAATCAGTGAAACTTAATTAATAAGTCACAATATACTAGTTAATTTAGGTAAGTTCCATCCTTTCATTCTTATTTAGGAATATATTTAAGTTGTAATGGATTATCGCCGTAGCGATGATCGTAGTGGAGCTGAACAACCAATGTATTCTCGATTATATATTGTATGCGACCGCAAATTAAAAGATGAGCAATTGCACGAGGTTTTTTCTGAATTTGGTCAAATTCATGATGTGTGAATGCGATTAGATCGTACAACTAAAATGCCCAAAGATATAGCCTACATCAAATTTTCGAAGATTTGCTGTTGCACTAGAAATTCTGAATGGCAAATCAACATTTAATACCAAGGCCTTGTGACTCGTGGTTCCAAACAGGAAAAATAATATTATATCCAATGATAATGATACAGAGAAATATAGGCATATCTTTATAAACATCGTAAAAGGGATAATTGAAAACGACATAGCCCAATATTTTCAACAGTATGGGCAAATTGAAGATATCGTTATACAAAATGTTAAAAAACACACTAATAAAAATGATGAATGTACAGCCATGGGGATTCACAAGATTTAATTTCATGTGAAGTCCATACCTCCTAGAAATGCATGCTGTCAGACTGTTTAACATAATACCAGGGATGAATAATTTTAATTTCGTCTTTGATTTTGTTTGATCCACCAGGTGAAAGAATATTTGTTAAACTAGCTGGACATAACTTTGTTAACCATGAAGAAAAGTCATTTAACATACCTAGTGCTGTAGACTCAAAAATGTTATTAACAAAGCGCAGAATCCTGAAACACGAGATCTAGCAGAGTTGACAGCTACGATTTCAGAGGCATGAAAAATAGTCAAAATGGCCATGTCTGGTATTTCTGAAGAATCAATACCTGATGCTGGAAATTTAATTATTACAGTGACAAATTGCCTCCTCCTGTAGCATTTGCTGATGTGCACAGTCCTGTAGCTCAAAGACTGTTCTTGATTAGTACACCACAACCTCCACCATTGACAGTATTACGTGGTATATTCTGTCTTTTCGGTAATCTTATAAATATACTTTGCCAAATAAAACAGTGGGTTATGCTAACTATGCTACTATTAATTCTGCAGATGAAGCAATGAAGGAATTGGATGCAGCTGAGGTTTGTGGTATAAGAATAATAGTCACAGTGGCTGATGATGAGGTTCCAAGCAAAAGATCTTTTAACATAAAAACTATGCATTAACCTAGACTTCAATACCATTATGTACTTTTATTTCTTATATAATCTGTTAAAATCTAGATCCAATGCTATAGTTTTGTTTGCAAACACTGCACTTATGCATGTATATGCAACAGTCTCAAGCTTAGATTATGGAAGGATAATAGTAGAGGGAATCTTCTTTCCCAATTTATTTTCATATTATCATTTTTACTTCTGCAGTTATGTTTAAGACTTTTGATAAACTCTTTTATTATTACTAGTAAATTCACCATTTCATCATCAGCACATCTAAATCCACTGCTGGACATAGGCCTCCCCCAAAGACGCCCACCCGCTGCGATCTTGAGCGATGTGGATCCAGC
>DWCF01001748.1:0-28009 GCA_018230265.1 Delias oraia | reverse complement strand
TCGAAATCAATTGGCTTTAGTTGGTTTAGCTTGTCTTCCATCCACCTTTTCTTCTCTCCATTTAACGACAACTCTTTTTAACACTAAATTGCACAGTCCCTTCAGTGTCGTTATATAGAGTTTACACTGTATATAGAATTATTATTATACAATTGGATTAAATATTAAAATATGCAGGCAGCTTTCCAATATAATGAAATAAAATTTTAAGTCATACCCAACGGGATTAATGTCCAAACACCAAAAATTATGCTGAACAAGAGTATGGCTGATATTCTTCCTATTAGTGTACCAAAATGCCACAGAATTTTTAATAATAATGATATCCATTTCATATGTTCTGATGAAATTGACATTGTACTATAAATATATGTAACACAGGCCCATGTTACTGACACAATTGAAGCAGTTAATGAAAATACTGTAATAATTCAAATTATAATTAAATTATAAATGTCTTATAATATAACAATTATAATAAAGCAATGACAATCATGCCTTTAAATTCTTTATAAATTTGATTAATTAATGAAACATTGATCATCATCATCATTAGAATAATAAGTTGAAAATTATAAAAAAAATGTATAATATATGAAAAACTACCTTTTGTATAATAGTTTTCATTTAATACAACTATCCCATGAGTCTGTATAATTATTTGTGGTATTGTTCCAGTAAACACATACAAGAAGTGAAGTAGGCTCAAATCATTCCTTTGCATTAGCAGTTTTTGAGTTTTTAATAATTCAAAATTCTTGCATGAAAATACTTCATACAGAAATATTGTGTATCTAAAAGAAAATGTTATTTAACAAAAAAAAGCATTTAAGTCATATACATCATTTTAAATCAAGAAAACTTGTTAGGCAGTACCTTTCCAATAATCCTCCTAGAAACCCATGTGTTATCCAGTGATGAACATTTAATTTTTTATCAATTACATACCATCTTATAGAAAATATATTTATTAACATATTTGGTATTACGATAAAAGTCATGGTAATAACAGCCCAATCCATGTATCCATCCTTACAGTATTCAATAAAAATTAAAATATCTGAAGCAGATAAAATATATTGGAAACACATTTATATAATAAATTTACTTATAATAACAAAATATTCGATTTCAATCAGTGACAAACCTGTAGTTAAATCAGCAAGTATTGTAACAAGAGATATAAAAACGCTAAAAACATTGAAAACACAATAATTTTCATCTTGATTTAAACTTTTTACATCTCTTGAGTTCCTCATTTTATAATCAGCCATTCTATTTAATATTATTCATAATTATTTACAAGTTGGTTACATTGTTTAATTGTTTTTTGCGTATTAAATTTGCGACTTACATTTAAGGCTTAAGATAAGGTCGCAGTAAAAGTTACTTAGAAAATAAACAATTTGAAACTTTTGGAAGCTCCAAACAACGCAGGCGCATTCGGCATTTCCGTTTTCGATATTTGTCTCACTCAAAGCTCAAATACAGATTATATCTAATATATTAGCGCCAATAAAGTATTTGAATACGTTATATAGCTATAGTTAGATTTAAGTTTTACTCGATCGATTTACTTGGTCGAAAGTCTTTGGCTTTCTTTTTGAGCGAATTAAAAAAAGCATGTTGAAGGAAAGATTAATTAATAAAGTAGGTATAAACTAACCTGTCTTGTGGAATATCATCAGCTATTCGTTGTGTAAAGTTGTTTTATACAAACTAGTGTTTTATATATAAATGATAAAAAATGGCCAAAGAAAGCGATTTTTCGCTTTTAAGTGAAGTATTAGAGCCGTTTCGGCGAGTTATAAATACCGACACTCCAAAAGATAGGTTGTCAGCAAAGTTAAATTTTTCTGATAGTAACAACCAATCTTCAAAAGAAGGTACAAAAATAATAATTCCGAATATCTCTTTACGATGTTCATTCGATTCTTATTTTTTAATTTTTAGGTATATCTATTTTTAGCGATTTGGGAAAGCGCAAAACCAGTTGTGGTGAGGAAACAGAGTGTCCTGGAAAAAGAATCTGCACAAATTCCAGTACTAGTGTACCTCCATCGCCATGGGAAGCCAAACGATTAAAGATTGATTTGATTGGTGCCAAGGCGCAAGTAAGGACAAAAGCATTTTTTCTAAATTACATTATTTCAATATCCATTATATTAACAATCCACTGTCATGAAATTAAAATAACTTTCAACTATTATAAAATTAAAATAACTTAGCTATGAGTTATAAAATAGCAAAATAGAATAAGTATCATAAACTGAAACAAATTTATTTTATTTTACACCTTAGATTACGAAACTTGAAGCTAGGGTATGCCACCAACATACAATCCGTAAAGAAATGCAAATACTATTTGAAGAGGAAAAGGCCTCCTTAACAGATCAACACAAGAGAGATGAGAGAATGATATTAGATTTAGAGGATAGACTCCAGATAGTTAGAAAAAGAGAACAGGATCTGAAAGAAGAATTCACTGAGGTGAGTATTAATACTACCACTACTAACAATACATGGATAACTTATCACTATAATCCTTTGTGCAAGGTCTGTAATTCAACTAAACCAAAACTGAATTTTATTTGACAGGTGGTAAAAGGAGTTAATGTGTAATGGGAAATATGTTAGCTCTGAAAGAGTCCTTTTATATTGTGTTTGATTTCAACTTAAATGTTTTTTGCCTATTGTAAAATACAGCTATAATAATCTTTTTCTAATAACCAATGCTTTCATTTTAGTCTATGAAAGAGTTTAAAGACTCTAAACGTAAATGGGATAAGGAAAAATTGGAGCTTCAGAACGAAGTTGCAGAACTAAAAGATCAATTACTGCAAGCAAATGTGAGCTGTAAGGGTCAATTATCAGAAATGCAGAAGGATATGAATGAATTATTTGCTGTGAGAGATTTTATTAAAATTTATTCCAATTGTAATTAAACGTAATTAATTTCTTAGCTTTAGTACAAATAAGTTAATTACCTAGGTATCTGTGATATTAAAAAAGATTTTGAATAAAATTTAAATACTCTTCACACATAGCATAGCACATAGCAAATACAAAACCAGTGTTAGTATTTTTACTAACACTTTTTTTATTAAATTTTGTACTTAACTGGTTATATTGGTGGATATTGTATCATAAGATTAATCTTGATCTCAATTTTATTAACATATGTAGTTTAGTAGGTAAGTATTTCTGAAAATTTCTTTACAGGAATTAGGAGGTGTACAACAGGAAAATGAATTACTGAAAAATGAAGTTGAGAAGCTTAAAACAAAATCAGATCAGTGCACAAGCCTCCAAGCTCAACTAGAGAAGCAAACATTTGAATTGCAGCAAGTAACGAGCAAATTGAAGGCAATAGAATATGAGAGAGACTCTTATAAGGATTGGCAACAACAGGCAAAGGTTATAATAAATAATAGCAGCAAAGCCCTTTTAAAAGTACTTAGCCAAATATACTTTTAGGCAGCTTCCTATTATTATTTCTTATTATTTTTATAATAAAATTCCTATTAATTATTATATATATTATTATAACCGCGAAAGTTTGTAAATATGGTATGGTACTCTTTCACCTTAAAACTACGAAACGGATTTTAATGCAATTTTCCAATAATGTAGCTCGTATATCAGAATAACTCATTATTTATGATATATTATTGATAGTATTGTCTAAATTTGCCATAATGTAGTAAAATTTTTATGTAAGTCACACGTGCTAGGTGGCGTACCAGGCATTAGGATATCATAAATATAAAATTGATTACAGACAGCTCAGAAACGGCTAACAAATATGGCGGAACTAGAAAAGGACGTGGGAAGACTTCGAGCAAATGAACGTTCTTTACGTGATTCAATCTCCAATAAACTGTTTTTGGAAGAACAAGTGCATATCCTCAGTAGCAAACTCGATAGTTTACAACCCATACAGCAAGAATTACATGAGGCCAAGGTATGCCTATAGCTTCAAATTGTACAACAAAATAAATATTAAATGTTTATATAATTTATTTAAAACAGAAAACACATCTGAAAACATATATCATATATATATATATATATATTTAATCTTGGACACTATAACAGTTAAAATAAATTAAAATATAGATTTATATGTTGTTTTATAAATCGCACGTGAATTTAATAATAGGTAAATTTAGAAAAATAAATTTCAAGTGTTCATTTGTTTTAGGTAAAAATAGCATCTCTCGAGTCGTCGTTGGAAGAGTGGCGCAGCGCTGCCAGAAGTCACGGCGTAGAGTCAGCTCGGGTTCTGTCTTCATCCTTAGAAAACGCACTAAATGGACAGTTAACTGCCGTGGCAGGTGCTACACAGGCAGAGTCCCAGGTCGCTCAACTCACAGAGGTATCAAATTGACTTATTTTATTAGAAACTAAAAGCTATATAGATTATAGTGTTTAAGTATGAAATATATATATACAAATTTTCATTATATTGCTTATAAAATAGTATGTTATGAAAGACCAAATAATTAAAATATACTAGTCGTTAATCAATATTCATTGTTAAGTCTTAAAATTATATATTTATTATTTGGCATGAATGAATATTAGCGCAATCTCTTTAAATAACTCTGAGTATCTACAAAAGCTGTGAATTTTAATATTTTGCAGGAACTGGCAACTGTAAAGTTTGAGCGTGACAAGGCAAATACAAAGCTAAATGATCTGCAAAACGTGAAAAAGAATCACGAAAGCCTCATTCACCGATTGCAAAAACGACTTCTCATTGTCACCAGAGAGAGAGACAGTTATAGGTGAGATAGTGACACATACGAAATTGGGAATTTTACGTCAAGGATTGAAGGAAGGGGTTGTCCATTAATCACGTGATCATTTATTTGTCGCTTTTTGACCCTCCTTCCTGATATATAGTGAGATTCAAGGTTGCTCCCTCTCCCTCCCCATACATCACGCGTATTTTTAGTACCTACAAAGAATCTTAAAATTTTCCGATCTTTTTATCTTAAAATACAAGTAATCAGCTAATATTTTTGGTTAAAAAGTCGCGCGTATTAAAATCACGAAGTTTTGTTTATTAATATAGAATACCTATGTAAAGTTATAAAAAATAAATACATGTGATATCTTACTAGACCCCCTTCGCCATTGTGATATTTCCTGGTTTTTGTCAAAATCCTCCCCTTACCCCCTTCAAGCCTCACGTGATTACTGGACGGCCCCTAGCATCAAAATCATTGTGTAACAGAATAACATTGATTTTGTATACCATAGTTTATAAAGCTTCTCGTTTGTTTATTGATTTTTGTCCTTCACAAAAAATCTGGAAATGTATTTCTGTTTTTTTTTTAAATGTATAACTCAACCGCAAATAATAACTTTCAGACAGCAACTTGACAGCTACGAGAAGGAATTGACAGTGACGTTAAGTGGTGACGTTGGAGCCGGTAGTGCGGCTTTACTCGCAACCAGAGTGGAACAATTGGAAGGCTACTTGCACAGCTATAGAGAGCTACTTGCTGCTCATGATCAAGAGGCACAAACGAAAGGTTAATGATAAAAAAAGGTTTACTACGACCTATATCACTAAAAATGAAAAAAAGACAATATTAACTAGTGGGAGAGCCACGCTGAAGCACATGATGACGCAAAAATTGGGCCGGCTCGTCCGAAGTGATACCACGTGCTCAGAGCTCGTACTCACCGAGAAACGGCAGTTGTACTTGAAGTGGTAGTTGTACTAAGTGAGCGAGGACATCGGAGGCCCTTAGAAATACTGCTTAAACGGTGTAAAAAGTCAAGAATACAAACAATGCGCGGACTATGGCGCGGTTGTACATGGGCTGTGGTGTCCTTAGGAGATCCACCTGCTCCGTTTTCCGCTATTCCATAAAAATATATTATATTTCAATAATCAAATATAACATTGATTAATTAAATAATTATTTCGTTCTCATTAGAGTAGTAAAAGTATTTACACTTTTAGTTTCTTTGCTCTAAGTTAATGCTGTGTTGATTTTATTTACTGTTCATCAAGATGCCTCAATGTGTTTGATTTAGCTGTGTTAACATTCAAATTGTATAAAAGTTTTATGCCATTTTATAGTAAATATATATATTTTTAATAGCTTTGGAAAATGCGCGAGCCGAGGCGATCAAATACAGAGAGGATGCGGAAACAGCACGACGCGAAGCGAGCAAACTGCGCGCTCAGAGAGACCAATTGCATGCACATCTTGATAAACTGGCCGCACCCACCAAGGTTTAAACGCCTCAATAAATTAAAAATATTATTATATATACCATATTTAGATACTATACTGTATATAGATAAAGTGTAGGTGGCCCGCTGAAGGTAAAATATTACCGCCGCCCGTGTATTACCTTGGATGTATTCCCGGCTTTTACGCCTCTTAATTTGGTCTTGCTCTTGTCTTTGTGCGAATTGTGAAATTTCTGAAAATTGTATTATGTGCGAAACAATAATATTAAAACTTAGCATTTCATTGTATTATGTGCGATAATGTAAATACGTCACACACATATAATATTATTACTGTATATTGATCGCCGTACGTGAGAATCTGAGGCGATTTCTCGCCGTGCAAGTGAACTCGCAGACTTCAACTTGGAGAATTTTGCACTTGGCCTTGTATCCGTACAGGATTCAACTGACGCAAGAGCTCAAACTTAATGACTCTAAACAACGCCTCATTTAAACATCGAACCGTCCTTGTTGAGAGTCCATAATTATTAAGCAGCTACCGAAACAATGAAACTACCGCTCGTACGTTCGCGTTAATATGTGTGTAGCCAGTATTTTTATAACTCTTATTTATTACTTAACATAATTTTATAATACAACCTATTTTTTCGAGGCACACCAATCAATGAGCAAGGCACACCAGTGTGCCGTGGTACACGCTTGCGGAACATTGTTCTAGAATATATATTTTGCCTTCTTTCTAGAATATAGTCAAAAATAAGGTGCCAATTTGAAGGAATAATATTTTTATCACGGTATTATATATTCTTAACAGAAAGTATTTATTGAAGTGTATTCTATGTTGTAGGTGTTGCACCTAGCGAATAATCCGGCGGCGATCGCTCAGAAACAAACAGAAATGGATCTTGAATCTGCTCAGGAAGAGGTTGGTTTAAAAATGTGTTATTTTATAATATCTAGTGTAGTATATTTGTATTAATATAATACATAATATATTGGTATTAATAAGAATTTATTTACAACCAATGGCTTAGTTTTTAATGTTTAAATACTGCTTTTTATGGTATAGCGGACAACGGAGCAAGCGGCTCTTCTGTATGGTAAGAGAACATCGCCGCCCATAGACAACCGCGCAACGCATTCGTTGTGTTGCCGGCTTTTTATACCTCTAAAACGGCATTTTAAGGGCCGCCGATCTCCTCACACACTCAGCGAAACACAGTAGAAACATAGTTTCAAGTACACTATTTCACCATGAGTATTCTGCGAGCTCGTGGTATCACTTCGGACGAAATGGTCCAATTAGTGCGTCAGCATGGCTCTCACACGGGTGAAATGAAGAGTTGATTGATTTTTTCAGATAAAGAAATTGAAGGCTATGTTACGTGAGGGTAGTCAAGCCTGCCCAGAGGAGATACAAGAGCTCAAACAGACTCTTGAAAACAGTAGAATAAAATTACAGCGGTATGTATTGAAATATTAATATATTTTTTATTGTATACCAGACAAACGTGTTGGTACTGGTGCTGGCTCTTACATGGTAAAAGAACACTGCCGCTCATGGGCATCCGCGCCACAGGCCGCGCATTGGGTGTGTTGCCAGATTTTTTACGCCACTTAGCGCAATTTTTAATGTTCTTCGATCAATCAGCGAAACAGTAAAAAACGGTTTCATATTTCACGTTGCGTATTCTGTGAGCCCGTGGTATCACTTCGGATGAGCCAGAGTAATTACTGCGTCGGCATGTTTCAGCATGTCTCTCACGCGGGTATAAAACTTTTACTCTACTAGTATACTACTGTATACAAGTGCTATTCAATTCAATTTAAAACAATTTTGGTTAAATTTAAACCAATTAACAAATTCATAAATAAGAAAACTACTTTGGTCGAAATTCGATCAAATTTAATAACCTGTATGTGTATATCGTGCAGTTATATGAGTAATGTTTCTAGTAATTTTAAGTTAAAGCCAAAACATTTAGCTTTTATTTTTCTAGATAATATATCATTCCTATAGGTATGAAGTATGTAGTTCTGTGAATAATTAAGTGAACAAATGTTTTCAGGATGAAGGAGGAGTTTACAGCTTCGGCGCAAGAATACAGAGATGTGTGCTATATGCTGCTCGGATACAAGATTGATAGAACTGGCCATAAAAATTACAGGTACTACTTAAACGTTTATTTAATCTCTGAAACGTAATAAAATAAGAATAAAATCATTTATTTATTCTCAAAAATGAAATTTATATTTAAATTAAAACACAAACATGGAACACCCTTTGAGAGCGCTGAAGTCTCTACTGGGGCCAGAACCTGTATGACATAATCTCCAGGCGTCGATCAAAACGAAATATCAACCATGCAATTATTGTTCATAATTTTTATATGGCGTCATCTACTATTTACTGAATTTAGTATCTTCCTTTGAGTATCGTTGCATTTTCGATGTTATGAGTTTTAAAATAATAATGTTAGTGTTTATATGTTATTGCTTCTATATCCTAACTCTTAGTATGAGGTCTTCGGCTCTGTTTTTATTGTATAGCGAAAAACGAAGCAGGTGGGCCACCCATATAGCAAGCTCATGGACAATCTCACCACAATTCGAGCTTTGGTTGTAGTACCTTTTTACGCCATTTTAATGGTATCATTTTAAGGGGCTCCGATATCCTCACTCACTCAGCGAAACACGGTACAAGTATTGATTAAATCTGATTTTCTGTGAACCTATGATATCACTTTGGACCATCAGGCTCAATAAGTGTGTCAGCGCAGTCCTTCCACGGCTAAAACAGTGTAACCTCACTCGCCTAGCCGCTGTCAAGCCTTTCAAAAGTTATATTTGGACCGGGGATGGAATCTACTGTTGTTTCTTGATAGGCTTCATTTAGGTACTGGCTCTCTAAAACGACTATAAAATATACTATATAGGCTATATACCCAAGTAATAAAAGTAGGTTTTTTTCAGTTGAAAGGTATTTTTACTCATAGTTCTGTGATATTTACGATAGATCTTGTTCTAGGATATCGAATATGTATGCGGAATCGGCAGAGGAGTATCTAACATTCACGCTATGCGATGATGGTATAGAAATGGTGCATACGGACTATTCGACGTCTCTCGGTGAATTGGTTGAATTGCATTTGCACCAACATCGCTCCATTCCAGTATTTCTAAGCGCATTGACTATGGAACTTTTTACTAGGACGACCATGCAACAGGAAATTATATAAATTACAACTAAAGTACGGTTTATCTGTAGTGATTTCTGTTGTGTTTAGGAACATGACACGGCAGTGGCTGACTAAGACTATTTTTTGTAAAATTTGTTGAAATACTTTTAATTACTAAGCATTATTTATAATTGTTATAATTATGCATTATTTCAACAAATTGTCCTTTAGTTTAATTAGAACTCTTGATACTTGTTTCCCGGCTTCTTGGTTGGATTACATTATATTTAAGTAGATTTATAATTATGAATTAAATTAATGTCATGAAATTGTTTTTATTATCACCCTCACAGAGTGATGATATTAAATAATAATACGTGCGAGAACTTAGCCCGTAATAATATATTTATTTTGTATGGTGATTAGTAATTTGTGTGAGAAAATTCCTTTAAAATAAAAGAGTGCTTGCGTAAGACATTTCTTAATCTGTTCCATTAGTTCTTAATTTTGTGTATAATGCTAGGTCTCTGTTGAATGAGTGAAATAATGTTGTGTCGGGATTTGAACTCTGATACTTTAACTAGTCCTCAAATTAAGACGCGTTACCTAAAATTAAATATCAAGACGAAATTAGAACCTTATTTGATTGGTGTTAAGGTTTCGAATAGCTACAACAACTTGGGAAATAAATGATACCAAAACTTGCAGAATATTCAGTTATAAACCGGTATTAAAGGTTGTATGGCGCTATTAATATTCTATATTGGTAATCAACTCGAGGTTTAAGTGGATTTTGATATGTTAACTTATATGAATTTGTCGGTTTTAGGATATTTTTATTTAAATACAATAAATAAAAATATCTTAAAATATCTTTGAGTATGTTAGAGTCTAAGCTGAACTTTTTTGTCTTCGTGGAAATTGTAGTTTCATATATCGTTTTAAGTTGAAGGAACTATAGTAAAATAATTTGTATCATTTTTGTTTTTTTTATTTAAAGAATACTGGCACCTTTCCTTAGTATGCAATGCACCCGCAAGTGGTGCGTATAAGCGGCCGGCTGTTTATCAGCGTCAGCTTATCTTCTTCATAGTAAAATGAATTATTGAAATATATAATTTATAACCGTATCAACTGAAATAAAACACAAAAGTCCGTGTAAAATATTTATGAAGAAACAAGGAAAATATATTATCATTTAAGTTTTACGCTAACAACAATTTTAGATGACAACAAAATTCAAACAATTAACAACTCGTGTACGCATCGACTTTTAGAATCCAAGTGACATGAAAGATTCTGTATCCAGAGAAAAGATTTCCCTTCACAGACATATTATGAAACGAAACTGAAAGTAACTTTCAGGTGAATTTTATTTCCGTTATACTGTTTTACGTAAAACACATAAAAATTATACAGTTTTGCATAGAAGTTAATCATGATTCGGTTTAAAAATTATCGACATCCGTTTATATGTTATACACACATTCAGCGTTATGTTAATGGCCACTGAATAGTTTATTTACAGACAAGTTGTTAAATCTTCCAAGGCGGTGGTTTTCAATTTGCCGTGTGATGTAGATTCTTCAGGTAAAAAACACAATTTCTTTCGTAATTTTTAGCGACAATTATTGTAATTGATTCTTTTATAATATTATACATTACATAATATTTAAATAACGATAATTTAAATGAATGAAATTTATACGCATTATGGTGTTGTAGAGAATTTAGCATAGATTAAAAATATAAGAAAAGATTTTGTTTTATTAATATCAGTTAAAACCGGATATTGAAAAAAAATGATTGTATTAATACTGCTTATTTAAGCAACATTTATATTTAATAATCCCTACTTTTACAGATCATGATAGCTAATGCAAATTTAGACCAGATATTATGAAAAGATATAGGTGTAAAGCGGAGCCCTAGATTGGATTTATCAATTAATATGTCAAATCGAAGTAATGCCTAATATGTCAAAATATTTATGGTAAAACCATAGAACTATAGTTAAACTCAATACATAGCAATAAACTCAAGTTTAGTCTGTGATACATCAGTATATCCGGTATTAACCACATATAATCCTTGACAATAAAAATCGACAGAAAACAGTTGAAAGCAACTGCTACACTAGCTACGTAAACTTTTAAATAATGTACAAATCTACTTAGATTTTAATAAACATCAATGCCTCCTAGTTTTTTCTTTCAAGCTATAAACAAATATGACGAGGAAGCGAATTAAAAATAGGTGTACTTAATTACAATGTAACCATTTTCATGAGACCATTATTTTTGAGTGAATTTATAACATCTTTGGATAAATTGGTTACATTAAAAGGCTTCAAAGAATAAGTAGTAGTTTTTATTGAGTGAAGTCATAATACTAATTTAAGTAACTCCACTATTAAAGCTTTAAGAGTCAAACTTATAAAGATCAAAACATTCATGCATTCCTGATTTAGCAATAAATAAAAGTAACGCTAAACTAACATCTATAAAACATTTGTTTTTAATGCTTCGAAAATTACATTCTAAATCTTACATACACATAATACTGAAAGTATTCAATAAAATTAAATTTTCCAATGTCCAATGATCTCGCGTTACAATTTTCATTAAAAACAAAACAACATAAATTTCACACAATTTTCAATAACATTATTGCACTAGATCATTATAATTCATAACTTATTAATAAATATTGCATAAGCGTTAAACTAACCAAGTCTTATTTCAAGTTAGGTAATATTAAAATGTCAGTTCGATGAAGTTCATCCTCCAAGTGCCCGTGACGTCACGAAGAAATATAATTCTCTAAAATACGAAACACCTATCTTAGATGTAGCATATTGTGCTAACTACTCTAAGCATAACATTTTGACTAAGTTAAGT
This sequence comes from Delias oraia, assembly GCA_018230265.1. NCBI lineage: Eukaryota > Metazoa > Arthropoda > Insecta > Lepidoptera > Pieridae > Delias > Delias oraia. The sequence continues at coordinate 15,710 of DWCF01001748.1, read as the reverse complement.
ACGATTTGGTGCTCAAAATTTTATTAGTGTTAAAAGTTAATAGAAATTATTTATCTACAAACAGTGTGATTTAAAATTTGACCTAAATCTAAATACAACGTACCTGGCCGATAATTTATTTATTACTTAAGAAATAACAAAGCTAAGGATTATATTATACCTATGAGTTCAAGGTCGATGACGGTACCTTATTTTAGAAAATAAAGTAAAAATTACGTTTTCAAACGGAACTAAAGAAACGACATACAAAATGGCGATTGTCAAATTGGCATTCATTGAATGCAAAAGTTATTAAACGTATTAGCTTTAGCAAGAAATCAATGTAATGTTTCTTCTATTCATTTTTAAAACGTATTAGTTTCCCTACAGAGCAGTGAACCAGCCGCGTGGTTATTATAATTCCAATAATTATTTGGAAACACTTTCCAGTCGGTAAAGTATAGATTCATATAGCTTTTCCAAATCGCAACTACCTCTATCATTCTCGATTTGTATGTATTATTTATTATTTTCAATGGAAACTGTTTTGGAACTGCGAATGTTACAGATGCGAGTAATTTATGCGTTTCATGAAGTTTAGTAAGCCTCAGTACTTCTCCCAAACATAGATATATTTATCTTAGGCCGTAACCAAAAAGCAAAGAAATGCACGTTTAGAGAACCAGCGCTGTATCCTTTTTACGTTTCCCGTGAGTTACAACATTGTCCGTGATATTTTTGGTACCTGAAAACAATTTATTTTATTAAATCGATTGAGTGTAACTGATTCAAATGATTAGGTAACTATTTCTTTTGTATATACGCAAATATGTTCAAACAATGTTTTTCCTTATTTTCCTTTAAATTTTTTTAGTAATCAGTTTTTTTTATTGTACAACGGACAATGAATTAGGAGGGTCTCCTATATGGTACGAGAACACCGCTACTCATGCGCAACCGCGCCACAGGCCACGCATTGGTTGTATGGCCGGTTTTTACACCACTTAAGCGGCATTTTTAAGACCCTCTAAAATCCTAACTCACTCAGTAAAACACAGTAGAGGTACCATTTCAAGTACAAATACTATTTCACGCTGAATATTCTGTGAGTCCGTGGTATCAATTCGGACGAGCTTGTCCAATTAGTGCGCCCGCATATGGTTCAGCATGGCTCTCCCACGGGTGAAAACGGCTCTTTTTGTTTGTGTTTATCTATATATGGCAGGCGCTTAAAAATTGGCAATCATTTGTGGTGGGTCTTACAGTCGAGCGCTACCACGTTACCACAACTGAAATGGTGTGTCTCCGATATGGACATCCGCGCATTGATTGTGTTGCCGCCTTTTTCACGCTGCTTTAGCGGCATAATTTCAAGGGCCTCCGATATCCTTACTTACTCAACGAAATTTAATACAAGTACCGTTTCAAGCGGAACATTATTTGAGCCTATATAACACTTCGGACGAGCCGGCTCAATTAGTGCAGCGACATGCACGGCTCTGCCACAAGTGAACATTTTTATCATTATTATTATATAGATGTAAAATTATAAAAAAACACAATTACCTTTGCAAGGCCCAGGATGTAGAGGATCGACAACAGTGCCAGCATGACACGCGGCGCGCTGCAAGCGACACCAAGAGCCGTAGGTCCTCGCGTCCGAACCGCACAGCGTACGCCGCGCGCCGCCCCCGCAAGCCCCGCACGACACACAGCGCGCGCCGCTGGCCCCACCGCGCACGCAGCGTTGCCCAGCTCCGCAGAATATTGTTGAGCACGTCGCATTCGCTGTATTAGGAATTAAGATTATATCAAAACTATAGGACTGGGCAATGCCGCTCTGCCCGGTATACCACTTACCGTGACCGATTGACGTGTTTTTTTTATATTTACACAGTATCATTATAAATCATAGCCACTGTATTACTATGTATGAGATTAACAAATTTGCATTAAAATCTATTTAATAGTTTATATGTGAAAGAGTAACAAACATCCAACCACCCAACCAGCCATATTTACAAACTTTCGTAACAATATAATAAAATAAATAATATTAGTCACATTATCAAAATCGTATAACCGCTGACACGTTTCTGAGTCGTGAGAAATTAATGTAAATTTAATTTTATTATTTTAATATTAATATTTCTTTTAATATCTAAATCTGCGGAACCAGTAAGACCGCACTTTAACATAATTATAGAAAAATAATAACAAAAGCCTTAAAATTATTAAACTCACACTTCAAGCCTCGTAATTAATAGACGGAAATCTCAAGTTCTTTTTAAAAATTTAATCTCTTCTTCAGATCATGGTGTGTTCGTGAACAGTTGTAACATTAACATAACCATTCTTCATTCATAAGCAAGCATTCAAAATGTTATATTGCAAAGAATACAACTTATATTACCTTTATAATTTTACATACATATATTATTTTTGTTATATAGTATAGCGGACATGATATGCGATATATCGATATGGATATGCGACCTTATAAAGATCGCCGGAAGACACTGGATGCAGGTGGCCTATGTCCAGCCGTGGTCGTCTTACGGCTGAAATGATAATAGCGGACAACGGAGCAGATGGGTCTCCTGTATGGTGAGAGAACACCGCCGCCCATGGACAACCGCGGCACAGTCCGCGCATTGGTTATTATAGTAGTAGTATATTAGACCGCGCATATTACCTATACAAGCTCCCTTGTAGGCGAGAGGTAGCGCCTTTCCACGCTCGCACGCCGCCTTCCTTAACGCGCACGCCCCTGCGTACGTGCGTCCATCTACCGCGCAGACGGGCGTACCCGCAACATTGCACGCACCGCATCGCACGCAATGTGCTCCCAGCTCCGCATCCAATACGCATCGTTTATCGCCGCCACAACGCACACCTTCGCAGCTTCCGACTGAAATATAAAAACCAACATAAACGAAGTGTTACTTATATTTGTTTATGGAATAGCGGACATTAGAGCAGGTGGGTCTCCTAAACGGCAAGAGAACACCGCCGTCCTTGGACAGCCGCGCCATAGTCCGCACATTGGTTGTGTTGCCGGCTTTTTACGCCTCTTAAGCGGCATTCACACTGCTCACTCAGCGAAACACATAAGTACCATATCAAGTACAACTACCGTTTCACGCTGAGTATTCTCATATTCTGTGAAAATTTTATATCGAACTAATACATAGTTTCTGTTTCTTTTAGTTATGGCGTATGGTATAGTATTGGGACTCGACAGCATAACACGGTCTCACCCAATAGTTACTGTGAAGTTTGATTCCGTCTAAATTCTACAATAGTTTCACATATTTCAATTTTAAACAGATAATGAGGTAGGTTCTATCTTTGACATACCAATAGATTTTTAGGTACCATACAAATACTTCTAAAATAATTTTATGGTGTTTGCTTGGCTATAATTAATAGGAAAAAGATATCTAACCACATTTTTCAAACGATTTATTAATAGAAATAACTTTCATAGTAATTAATAATAATTTTATCTAACCAGTGAGGAATTTCTTGATATCGTAAACCGATTGGAATCGCACTGGAATATTTCGCGCTTAAAAGCACCACTGCCGGCATTACTGGACTACCTAGATTGTTACGCTTATCTCTGAGCATTGCGCAAACAAATATTTTAAACCTGATAAAAATCATAGACAGCGAGGCGAAATACGACGCCTAATGTAACATAATAACGGAGTAGAAATCGGACAAACGAGCCAGTTCTGTAAATATCTTACACCTTTCCAGTTGATTCTGTCGCACTGCGGTCAGCGGAACGATGTATTGTGGTCTAGACGGCCAAGACTGCTGGCTGCAGCATGTGTTAATAGACTGTGTAGCACTTGAATGAGGTATTTTAGTTTTGTTAGAAAAATACGAGCTTTAACTTGTGGCTTTCGAATAAAAAGCCAGATTTAATAAGATAGTTTGATTTGAGATTTTGTTGCATTTCCCACTTAATCTCGGACATAAATCGGTCCATTCATTTAGGATCTGATAAACTACAGATATTTAAGGGATTACAAAAAGGAAACAAAAATTTGATTCAAAGAGAGCTAGGTTATCTGCCCACTAGTCCGTGGCAGATCAATTACAAGCAGGTATTGGCAAAATTGTTGCATCTGTGACCGAGTATTGGCAACGTGATGCAGCCATTCGGGATCTAATTATAGAGCAAAAAGGCATTTCCCAAAATATTCATGAATACAATCTGGCAGACCACAGGATTTGAGGAATTTCAGAGGTTACAACGCTTGCAAAATACATGTGTTTGTTGTTAAATAACAAGGGAATTTAAAGTGTATTGCACATTTTCATGTAATGTAATAATAGTTATATTAATATGATATAACTAATATTAGAATACTTTCTTAAATAAAAAGGAAATACTTTTAATTCAGTATAATTAATAGTAGAAAAGGTGATTTCTATTATTAATTACAAGCTGTTTCTTTGCAAACTTTTTACGGTGCGTCAAAGATGTTAGTAAGATTATTATTGAGGTTGTATATCTAAAAACGAATTAAATTGTCTATGCCAGATAAGAAATGTCACACGTGTCTATGACATTTATAGTCTATATTTGTAATATTAAAAACTATCAGTGATATCTATTAAATATATGTACTTAGGTGTTTTAAATAAAAAATATTTTACCGCCCATAAACCTCAAGTGTGCCTATAACAAATAATACGGAATTTATTTGCAACCATGTGAATCATTTTATAGACCGTGTCAGTGAACTGCAATTAGATTGAAATATTTTTACGTTTGCGCGCCGCATTATTCGAAACGACTTTGTTTACGATTCGGTCTAAAAATAAAATATCAATTTATCAGATATAAATATTCCGTTACAATTTTTCTCGTATTACCAGGCATGCCAACGGTGTCCGATACCTCGGGATGGTATAAAAAGGTGTGGACTTCATCTCGCACATCTGACATCGACCACTTACTGAGCTAGGGGAAAACGAATGCATAACCTGTTGTAAATTTCTGAAAATGTTTACGTAATAATTATCCAAAAGCCAGGCTTGAATCGAATCCAGGTGCGTTCCGCACAAAATGACTAAAAACAAAAGAAAATAGATCAAGAAGCACTTTATGGAATATAAAAAAAACTATTTTTTTTATTATAAATCTGGCAACGGGCCAGGCTGGTCACCTAATAAAGTTTTTCTTTTATTATATCTTTGTTTTTGTGTGTATCTGAAAACCGAGGTTAGCCTTTTTAAACTTCCTTTATAATTTTTGTGTAATCGATTTTTTTATTGTTGTTTTGTTTATGTTGTATTGGTAGTTTTAAATAAATAAATAATGTCGGCTTTGCGAAATACACTTTTACATTACATTTTTAATATTGTGTAGATTGATTTTAATATTCATTTAAATATTTATTTTACTAGCAAAATATACTAAATTTTCATATATTTCCATATTAGTTTAATATTTAGTATGTATATCATAAAATTTATCTCTACAGCTTTATGAAAACAAAGCTTCTGTAATCATTATTCATATTATCTTTGAAGTTTGTCCAAGATTTATCCGCACATAGCCCTCCTGAGAAGAATCATTAAAGTGACGTTATCTCGGGCTGAAATATCCATAATAAATTATTCTGAAACGAGAACATCGGTCCGGCTAAGCTCGCAGTCTGAAATCGGCTGACAATTGACAATTATGAATTGTCAGTTAAATTGAAATGCGGATTGACCACGGTAGGTGTTATAAGGGAATCGTATACTATTTTATAAAGCTCGAGTTTGGTTAGAAATTATTTCATATATTTAATTTTATGATACAATATTCGTTATACAATTGAAAAAGTCAGAACGCCAAAGAAAACCAAACTTACGGAACTATGGATTTTAAAAATCATAAAACGGTAAATAACTTTATTTTAAAAAAATAAATTCACTAATTATCGACGAAATCTTAAAGAACTAAAGTTCAGCCTAATGGTTGTTTGGTTGATGTGGTAGTAATATTACACTACAGTCGAGAAATTTAAGATAACTCTTTGTATTATGTAGCGTTCGGAAAGATAGATAAATTGTGAAACGCAAATGTGTTATGTACCTACCTATAACACATATTTGTAAGCATTGATACATGATATGTCGTATGACATACATTTCAACCACTCAATAAAGGGACTCATTTAAACCACTGAACAATGCTAACCCAGTCATAAGCTTACACGAATTGCGAAGTATTCTGGTTGCATTTCCTAGATAAAATTACACAATGCGTACACATTTGTTCGAAGGGTTGTTACGCAATCAAAAAGCAGGTTGACTGTATGTATATATTTTGTCAAAACACCAAGTCTCCCACGCAGATTGTAAATATTAATTACGGTTATAATAGCCTTACAGTTTGAACGATTTGTAATAAGTATTCCTAATTGCTATACAACAGTAATATAACCTTCGCCGAGGGAAGAAGAGAGAATAATTACCAACTACAACACCCGTGGGATAGCTATGCTGAAGCATATGCGGACACACTAATTGGGCCGACTCGTCCGAAGTGCTACCACGGGCTCACAGAATACTCAACGTGAAACGGTACTTGTACTGTGTTTCGTTAAGTGAGTGAGAATATCGGAAGCTCGTAAAAATTCCGCTTAAGCGGCGTAAAAATTCACACAACCAATGCGTGGACTGTGGCGCGGTTATCCATGGGCAGCAACGTTCTCTTAACATATAGATAACCCACCTGATCCGTTGTCCGCTATAAAAAAAATCTAGGATGTAGCTTGGGATTTACATCTGTTGAAAAGATTTAAAAAAGAACGACAAGGTAATCTCCATCTCTGGCCGCAGAATCACACTATCTCTATTAAAAGTCGTTTACAAGTCTTTATATGAAATTAATGTACAAATGTGTGCACAAACGGATACAAATAAATAAAAAGCATTTCCAATTTGTAATTAACGTCTTAGGTATTCAATGATTATACTTTATTCTATTTGTAATGGCAGAATGTAGCTTGTGGCTAAGCGGGCTTGTTAACTATTGTGGTGCGATGGGTAAAGGGTTTGATACACTGTCTGATTGAAGAAAACGCCGCGGTGCAGTTTGTTGCCGTTTCTTCTGCACTAGCGCTTTGGAACGGCATAAACTTAGTCGTAAGTGTTGTTGTAAGAAAATCACGAACATTATCAAGTGATTGTGAAATCTTATTATAAATAAATATTTGATTGATTAAAAGAGCTTGACAGTGTTCGGGCGAGCGTCTTAACTCTTAACACTGTCGTGGCAGGGCCACGCTGAAGCATATTCTGACGGTTTAATTGACCGACCCATCCGGATAGTACGGGCTCATATAATACCAGCGTGAAATAATATTTGAACTGTGTTTCGCTGTCTGAAACTGGAGGACTAATAAGAGCCGGCAAAACCACGTAAGCGTGGTTTGCGGCGCAGTAGTCCATCGGCGACGGTTATCTCTTAACTTTTCGCTATAACTTCCCCGTAGTCTGCTATATAAAAGTAAAAAATATGACATTTGTGAAAGATATCGTAGTAGCAGTGAGTTGAGGATTTTTTAATAGTTTTATTGTTGCTTTTGTGTATTCATAATTAATTCGTACTAGCATTAATATCAAATGATGAAAAAAATTGAGTGTCTTTTTCATGCACTCATTACGCGACAGGAGATGGCTACTGGTTATGGTCCGGTTTCCATAATTGCCTCTGGGCTGTCATCCGGACCACGGCAGAACCACTACAGGTACTCAAAAGCTTAAATCATATGCTTTCAATGAGGTTTCCGTTTAGTAATTGCTACTTGTATTAATTTCCATTTATATCTGTGGCTATTACAATGCCATTTTGTTTTCTAGTTTCACATGTATGTAGGATGTATTTACATACTGGTATGTACATTTTCATAATGACTGTTCCATTTCCGGTGAAAGATTTACTAACAAATTGTACCTTCCATGTCGATAATTCTAACGAAAGAAGTTTACTGTTTTAGATTGCACTGAATGGAATTTGTTTGAAGAAATAAAAATGATAAATATGAATTCTATCTATAGAGCGCAGAGCGTCGCTTGTAATTTACAAGTACAGCTAACTACGGAAGCAGTTAACAAAATGCTCTGTGTCAAGAACAATGTCACTTTGCTGTGTATCTTCAGCAGTGACAGTTTCAGGAATATGTTGTATTCCCGTCTTGTATTTTAAATGATTAACACCTGTGTCGCGGCGAAATAACGGGCACAAACCAGACACGGGGCAACAATGTTGCAGTTGCATAGTGACACCGCACACACGGAACTGTGGATCTGTTAAGTAATAGCGTCTTGTATTGCAAATTTACTCGGCGAACAAAGGCTGCACCGGAAACCGTATTCAATTGTACTTGAAATGGCTATCTTAGTTAAATGCACTCCTAAGGGCGTTCGTGTCCTTGTCTTTCAGAAAGTAACTATGATTATTATGCACTTATACCTATATAACCGATGTGACTGCCGTACCCTACAAACGAGCAGGGCTCTCTGTAGGGTTCGCAGCAAAAACCACCTTTGCCGCGTACATTTGAAAGATATATATACAATCCCTCAATACATATTCAGTTACAGTTTTTATGTATATAATATATTACGTCACATATTTAAGTTATAGTTCTAATGAGATAAATGCAATAAAACTATGTCTAATATCAACTTAATATCAGCACGTATGTACCTAACTCAAATATTCACCTTTGTGTTCGGAGGCTCCTATGTCGCGCGTTTACAAATGATTCTGCATTTTATATATGTGTTTTATTGTAAAGTCGTTGTTGGAATAACGAAAAGCTGCATTGAATGATTTTATCTGTACTCAAGTGGATAAAGAAATTAATTTCGAAAGGTCTTTTCAATGACAAACACACTATTATGGCATATAGTATCAGAGGAAACAAGCAGGACACCATTAATACCCTTAGAGTCAGTTGGGTTACGGATGAGTAGCCAACCTTTTAAAGAATAGATCTTTTGGCAGTAGGAAAGAAACGCGAGAACCAATTGGTATTTCACGTGAAGAGTGAAGACCGAAGGCTTTTTATTGTATTCTATATACCTTTCATATACATATCAACATGTTATTTCAAATATGCCATTCAATTGGTACCGACCAGTTATGTTAATAAAATGTAAGTTAAATATAGACAACGATTATAAATTAATATTTAGCGTCTATTTAAGTGGCTTTGGTAATTAACAGGAATATCGCCTCCTAGTCACTTTATTAGCTTTAATTGCATAATGATTTGTTATTTATTATTATACACTAATGGTGCGGAGGCGTAATTTTTAAAATTCGCGCGAAAATTAATTGCTCATCCGCAATTTATGCACAGGCTGAACATAATAATGTGTCACGTCAATACTAGGTAGGTTTTCAAACGAGTTTTATTGTAAAGTCTGATACAGAATTCGTATAAATGATTATGGAACTAAGTGTTCCTATTTAATTTCTTTAATTGCGCAAAAACAAGAAATTGAATTCATCGCCGTTCCAATGAATGACTCTCGTCGCTGTAATATATTCCATGTCGTATTCCCAATGCGCTTGAGTGCATTTTGCATTCACGCTTTGCTAACACTATTTACCCCAAGACGCACCCATCGATAAAAAACGAGTTGAGACAGTCATTGCTTTTGTAGCGTAACCATTGTAGGTCCACACACTTTCATATACGTTTCGAATCAAATAATATAAGATAATATGTATAGAAAATGTAATTCAACGCAACACGCGTCATCTTAGTGAAAAGAGAATTGCTTTGTACTTAAGAATTATCCTAAGGGGTGGCTGCTTTTTTGAATGGTATAGGCTCTATAATATAATTTCCATAAGCACACGGACGAAAAGCTGATAAAAGATAGTGGATATAAATACATTAAAAGTAATGGTCAATAAAATACTTTAATTAATGTCACAAACCATGGAATTGGGATTCTTGATACCATCTCATTTTAATAGATATTAAAAATAACACATTATACACATTATATGTAAATTGTGTTTTTTTAATACCTTTAACTACTTTGTACTAGTACAAGCCCTTGAGAGCCTTTTATCATATGATTCCAAGTAAAAGTGAGAATAATTGACTTTTGGTTTACAATTTTGCCATTTATCACGTTTCACCGACTTATATGAATTTATTTTAATTGCGCACAACAACGTACGGTTACTGTTTAATATTCCACCAATTCAACCCAAAACCACATACATGTGCAGTTTTTACAAGCTAATATCAAACATAAGTTAATATTTTGCAGCTGCGTTGAACAGAAGCTAACGAAAATGTAAAAAGGGAGAATTATTGAGTTCCGATCACAATAGAGATGTAACAAACCTTCGAGCGAGCAATTTTCTAGTGCGATAGAATGGGTGTGTCCGGTCACCACGGGACAGGGATTAATGCTCCGAGCCCGGAGTGAATAAAACAAAACCCGCACTTCCCTCCCTAGAAGACAGACCATAATTGCTATGCACCATTGATAGAACGCTTCAACCCGATCTTTGATTAATAGCTACCATTAAAAACATCTTATATAAAACTCCTACAATTATTATAGCTCTATAATTTGTGGTAAAAGTACATATAGTTAAGGGTATCTCACAGTATAACATTAAGTAAATGACGCTGTAGTGGGGCCGGATCGCAGAGTTTTGTATCACGATGATTCGCGGGAAGCATTCACACTTTAGCAACAGTCTTGATCTTTGTTAACTGGTTTCAGAATAAAAGAGCTCAGCCAGACGGTGCCGACCATCTTTTTATCAACATTACGACAATCATTAAGAAGGCGCAATACAATGTTCATATCAAGTTTACGGCACATTTTGAAACCGGCGAGAGAGTAAACGAGGTTAAAGAGAATATTAAAAATAATCTAAGTGAGCATATATGCACTAATTGTCAAGCTAAATAATGCCGCCATTACCTTGAGTTATGTATCGAAATTAAAATACGTTTTTCTTGTTCGACAACAACTTTTCCATACTATTCATTCATTTCATTCAATTACATTTCATTACACAGATATATTTCATACTATTACATTGTATTTATACATACGGTACATAAGTATCGTTAAATTCATAGCCATTTCTGGACATTCATTTCATATTGTCCAGAAATGGCAATGTTTCATAGAATTTATTAATATTAAACATACTTTTTGCAGCTGAATTTCACCATCAAACATCGAGGCAGAATGCAAAGTTTTATCGCTTTCACCTCGACGTTTCTCGTTCCACAACTGAGCATTTTTTAAGGCATTTATACCGCGTGCCACCTCTCTGTGGATTCACCTGCCAGCGGGAGTATTTCCAAACCAATACGATTTGGGGATCTTAAAGAAAAGAGCGTACATATTCCTTAAAGGTCGGCAACCCTCCCGTGGCGCTGCAAGGGCTAAGGGTATCCTTGAGTGGAGAACCGCTTGCCCTAGGTGAGCCTCCTGCTTGTTTGCCACCGATTTTATTAAAAAAATAAGTACTGTGAACGCCAGTAAACTGATAATAAATAGATCCTTCGATATGATTGATATATTCATTATGAAGAAAAGAAGAAATGTGTCAAATGATTTGCGTACCAAATAATAGACGCCGTTGCTAGGCAACGGTTAGCCAGTCCTATGAATAATTATAATAATTAATACGTCTCGCGGCACTGACTTGTGTCTACGTGCGATTATGATTTATAATCGAAGAAATGTTTCACGGATATAGAACTTGGGCACTATCAAGTTTATTGCGTTCAGTTTAATTTATTGGACATTAAGATAGCAGGTAAAAGGAATTTGGCATAAGCTCTGCTTGTAACTGATAAAGTCGGTCGTATAATTTTTGTTTAGTATTTAAAATAGTTCTAAATGTGGGTTTAATGCTTATCGGAAATCATTTTTATATACTATTACCATAACTTTAATTAATTATGTTCCTTCATACACTATTTCACTGTTGCATTCACAAATGCAACAGTGAAATGTAATACCTGATTTCTAAGTTCCCAGATATTAGTCATTCATAGTTCATTTAAATTGAACTTTTTCATCATAGCTTCGGTAATAAACAACATTGACCTCCCAAGTAACAGGCATTTTGTGTTTAAATTTGAAATCCTGATACTAGATTTCTACGCATAAATTTTAAAAGGCACACTGCTTATTAAAAATTAATAATGAGTAAGAGATGCAAACTACAATAATAGCGCTGTTATGACAGCCGCATATTGATACGATACTAAAAGTTAAAAGAAATGTCACAGGATAGTAACACTCACACTTAGTAGTAACATACACACACTTGAAACGGTGCTTCTACTATGTTTTGCTGGTTGAATGAGGATATCGGAGGACCAATGCGCGGATTGTGTTGTATACCATATAAAAAGGATTTTACGGAATCCAGACAGACCATCTTGTAGTATAAGTCGTGATTTATTTATTATTACGTCTTAATATTTATTAATAACTGTGAAGTTGCGCTATTAGCACACCATGCCTGTGGAGTTCGTATACTACAGAGACATTTATATGCTATTAAATTATAATCTCTGACCGTTAAAACTGACTTAGGTAAGTAAATTCCTTTGAATGTATCCAACGTGATATTAGATTTTAGAAAACGATAATACTATATTTTAAAGTGATTTCAAATTATACTAAATTCTCATTTAAATTACACCGTCCACCAAAATTCTGAATATATTTCATAAAGTCAAAAGTTACGACACGTTTTAAAGAATATTATTTTTATAAACATTTGAATTTCTAAGTGAATTTTATATCGATTTTTATTAGAGATAATTTTCATTACACAATGAAGCTTATTAAATACTAATAAAGAAATTATATATATATATATATAGTATATTACCTATTGATTTCATTATTATTTCCTTATTATATTTTTATAGTCTGGTGAAGAAATATATTCAAATAAAAGAAAGAATAAAAGCTTTCGCTTGGCACACTAAAATGGTTGAAAAGCTGGCGTGTTTACTAAAAGCTCCATAAGATAAGGGTCCATAACTTTACTACCTAAAAATGACTGATCTCAAATAATCTGTATTGAGACAGGATGTGTGATTTTTTTTTAAATGTCTACTTGTTGCTGAATACGACCTTTACAACTTAACACGGACTTTTGAATTTAGTTTTAGCCGCGACTAGAACAAGGGAGACTCCTGCGAGACACGAACCTCGGCTTGGGCTGTCGCAAGAACAAAGGTCCCTGAGCGGCCTGTCGGAAACTCACCGGAGTGAGTCTGCCGACAAAAAAGGTCCTCGCCTCCTTTTCCGGCGAAGGAGGTTGTTGGCGTGGTCCCTACACAGAACTCTACCATCTGAGTTTATGTTATTTTCCACTTGGGAGACTATCAGCTTATTGTTAGCTATTGTGATGCGATTGTCAGGATCGTGTAGTCCGCGTTTTGGTGTCTATCTGATTATATTGGTTGGTAGTGTAATTGGCGCTGTGACGTACCAGTGGGTTAGGATGTAACATACACTCACCAGCTTCGTCCATTGAGCCAGGAAACGTGTGTATTCTTACCTCTGCATGGGCCAGGGTAATCCAACGTCAAGTGCTTGGTTGGGCGTCGGCAAGCTCTTCGTCGCAGTCGGCAGAGTGAACGGTAAGTCTTGCCGTCGCTGCCGCAGACCGGCCCCGCCCGGCGGCAGGTCGCTGCGCAGACACACCTCGCTCGCGCACCTCTCACCACGCACCTGCGACCAGCCCCGCAAGACACACCGGCGCACGATTCTATAACAAATATAATTAAACCAATTAAATTCAACATTCGTACATTTTTGTGTTATATATCCGACAAGGGAATAGGTGAGGTCCTAGATGGTATGAGATCACCGCATAGAGGTAGGTTTAATGTATACTTTTCAAAAAATATTTTATTTAAGAATTTTGAAGATTTTATTGAAAAATTCAAAGATATTTACTATTGAAAGCGATTTATTACACAGTGATCAAGTGGTAAAACTTTACCACTCGGTCACTTATTCCGGTTACTTATTCGGCTATATTATGTATGAAACTGATTGTAATAACATCTGTGGTTTCTATTAATTTAATAACGTTCTCATCTAAGAGAAAATATATTCTTATATAAATTACCTGTTTAGTGAATAAAGGGGTTATTTTTTGATTGATTTTTTGATTTGGTTAATGGAAACAGTTTCATTTCTCTGACGGGACTATGCTAGGGGCCTCGCTTTGATACGCAACTGCACTTTAGACAAGTAACTAAAAAGAGCTGAATGACCGCAAAATAGAGCAGTTTACGGATAATTCTACGAGCTCTCGTTATTTGAATAGAACTTTCCCCAATGGATCTTGACAAGGTATTGTTGGAAAATTATACAATTAAACGCTATAGAATATAGAATACACGCGTTGAATACAGTTTCAGAACAGTGTGACTTCAAAGAGTTGGTCGTACTAGTTTTTCATTGATATCGTGTATGGTTGTGAGACCATAGACCAGCATTATTTATGCCAAACAATGTATTTTATAATTTACGATTCAGTAAGACGTTGTGCGTGAATTTATAAATAACATTTCTATTTTTGCCTTTTTTACATAATAATAATAATTGTTAATAACAAAATTATTTACAATGAATTAGCGATGCGGATATATACTTATACTATTTTCGTTATTAGTTTTTGAAGGCTTTTGAAATTATTAAAATATTTACAAACAGGCCTACTTGGCGTGACATTTATGATACCTTGATAGAATTTCAAAAAGAACAAAGATATTCAGTGAATAATTTTTGTATATTTTGTAGTACTTCTACGCAGACGGAAAAAATATTATAAACAGAAGACAGTGACAGTCAAAAGCAGACAATAAATAATTAAAATGGTCAGATTAGGCAGGTTTTAAGTATTTTGAGAGTTTTCCCACGAAGTTTAATCATCAAAGCACCGGGAATATAGATTTAAATGCAAATTATGTCTTCAACTTTTCGTATTAATTACCAAGTTAAGATAAAGTTGCTTGATTTTCATTTTTAAAACACATAAAAATTTATAAAGCGTTTACGTTTACGTTTGATTTCACTACATATCCTGTATATATTTTATATTCTCGAAACATGGTTTCTGGATAATGTGTAAGTTATTTATAATATATAGTGTAATCTTTTTGTTTGAATCAAAATTTTTTCCTTCTGTGTAGATATTATTTTAAGCTATTTTCAATTCTGTCACGATTTGTCAGAGTTAATCATAGCTTCGTCAAAATAAAAAACATGATTGGCATGTACAATAAGGGATAACAAATGAAAACAGTAGTATTAAGTAAAAATCTACTAAATTTATTACATATTTTGTATCCTATATTTAGCTCATATTTACGAATTAAAAATTACCTACTTTTGAGTAAAAAAAGTACAATATTATGTTAATAGATATGCTTAAACTGAAGAGGCGGTTTGGAGACCTAAGTAAGGTCTATAAAGATATGGGAGCGAAAGATTTTCGTGGAGATGATAATTCCAGAAACATAGAGTTAAACTGACGTGGATAGGGATCACCATCATCATCATCAGCCTATCAAGGCCACTGCTGGACATACGCCTCCCACAAATCCTGTTGCGATCTTGAGCGATCTGGATCCAGTGGTTGCCCGCGACCTTCGTGAGATCGTCTTTCCATCGTGTGGCGG
>DWCF01001747.1:0-28011 GCA_018230265.1 Delias oraia | reverse complement strand
AAACAAGACTAAAAGTTATAAAACATGAAAATACAGCCTCCAATAAAAATGATTAAACGTTTAACTGAATGAAGTTTGAAACATGCAACGAAAAGTATTACTTGTTCAAATTTGTGCAATTTTGAAAGAGCCTACAACCTACATATTTTCGATCATAGTGTTACCTAGTTCATGCAAATTTGTAAAGGCTCAATTCACATTCATACTATGTGGCTCGCTGCCAACCGTTTACCAAAAATTCTCACAAAAAATTCCGATATTTTTAGTTCATTTTCCAAAACTTTATCTCAATTTCTATTCAGTTAAGAAGGGTAAAGTCCTAGGATTTGTTAAAGCAGATACTCTTTGATAAATCTAAAATCTTTCTAGTTTATAGTTATTGCAGAAGCTAACTTATTTTCAGTCGAATGAAGAATTTAATTCAGGACCGAATTTAAAATACTTATAAATAATATTTAATACCGCTGAATTTTGAGATTATTTAATTTATAACTCCTAAGCATTCAGATATTTAAGCACCTAGAGTCCTTACTTCACAACATCCACTACGTTAGAAATTTGTATGGAAACATAGTATCGTTACGTAAATTCCTCGAACATTGAGACTTAGTCAACATTACTAGTTGAAAGCAGGAGTGGTTTTATAGGCCGTTATATCATGAAGCGAGAAGTATCGGTTTCGATACCTGGTCCGCATTAAATAATTTAGTCGGCCATTTGAATGGCTTGACATTGGTCGGGAGTGTGTAATAACACTGTCTTACCCGTGGAAGAGCTATCCGAAAGCATATAGTGACGCACTAATTACACAGGTTCGATTGAAGTGCTCACGGGTTCACATAACTCAAGTATGAAACAGCATTTGTACTTTGTTTCGCTACATAAATCAGGGAGAATATCAGAAGCCGTTGAAATTATACCGGTGTAAAAACTAAAAAGTTGGCAGTAACCTAACTCCGTTAACCGCTATACAATAGCAAAGAACCAGAGATCTAAGATCGCTAATCGAATTAATATTTATTTTTTATTATAGTTGAGAGACATAATATAAGGTATTTAAAGAAAATCACAGGAAGAACTATACACATTCAAACACAACCTTTTGATCGATTGAAAAAGTTCCATCTAAATTTATAAGTTACTCTCACATGTTTTAAAAAAACTCTGATTTACAAGGGTTATTACTGATATCTGTATCATTTATGGCACCTGTAATTTAATCTATTAAATTACAGGTAACTTACAGTAAAATGCCATAACTTTGGAGTAAACTTTTGCCCTCTATGAATATTCAATATATGTTCGTTTATTGTCATACATAGCTTATTTGATATTCTGTAATAACCGTATTTTAGTCTTTTATTGCATTAGAATTTCTGTAAAATCTTTTTCAGAATTTTTTCTCTATGTATATAAGAGTTATGAAATAGTAGTCTAAAAAAGTACAACTTATCTGAATAATTTGAAATTAATTGTTTTGAAATTACTAATTGTAAATAGAGTGATAGAGTATAAATTGTCTCAAAATGACATTTTAAAATATAGTCTAACTTATTCTAATTCAATGTTCGTATGAACAAAAACAACCGTTATTTTTCCTTTCAAATAACAAATATCCCAAAGGGTCAATTTGGCCAGTAAATAAACTCGTCTGGGAACAAATTGAAAACAATCCTTAATTACAAGAGAAAGGATTTCGGATAAAAAGCTTTGTTAGATGTTTTTTTCCAAACAAGAGTTGCTCTGATTGAACCATCTGATATCGACAGTTCCTTTAAAAATATATAATAAATATCAGTAAATTAAAACGATTTATCTGTGGATATTGAAACAGCATCAAAGTGGTGTTTATTTATATTACTCACAGAATACTCAGCGTTAAATGATTGTTATACTTGAAACGACATTTCTACTATATTTCGCTGAGCCAGTGACGATTTTGGAGGCCCTTATGCTGCTTAAGCGGTGCAAAGAGACACAACCAATAGAGAGACTATAGCGCGGATGTCCAAGGGCGGCGGTATTCTCTTACCATAAAAGACATTGATATTTTATTCATTACAAAGATTATTATTTTTTCTTAGATATGCATTTCGCACTTGTACGCATTTTCTTTATAAAAATCAAAATGTATGTATGTTATGTTAATTTATATTTATTATAGACTATTCTATTTTAAAATATATTAAAGACTTTTTATATATGATTTTACATATTACATTATGAAAAAAAATTTGTTCAATCAATGCCTTCATCTAGTTTCCCACTTTTTTGCTTTTTTCAATTAACTATTCTAATGTTTTGTATTGGCGGTCAAAACGTTTTCTTTTATTGAAGGTATGTGTGTTTCTGAGTGTATTGAACGTGCTAAAAACCGGCATTCAGGCACTTGTATTGTTACAGCCAAGCGCTACCCTTTTTTTATATTCATAAGTTTTGTATTTTGCAATTTTTTATTGTTGATTTCTATTTTGTTATGTTGTTAAGTTCTATTACAGTGCACCCGTAACCCGGTAGGAGATTTCAGTAAAAAAACTCTATATAGGTTCCATATAAAGTTATTTGTAAACTACTTGTTGTTATTAAAGAACGGACAAAACTATAGTTTATTAACTAAATAAAGAAAAAGTCTCCTATGGATTCAAAATATACTGTTCGTATTAAAATAAAGGTCTGGGGGAGGCCTATGTCCAGCAGTGGACTTGAATAGGCTGATGATGATGATGATACAAATAATTGTAATAATATCCATTCTTAGAACACGCTTTAAATATCATCCCTCGTTTTAAGTTCGTAATAATTAGAATTGGACTCATTAATTTTATCACTTCATTACTAAGAAAGTCCTTTGTATTTTATGTGTTTCATACTTTAACACAAACAGCTATTACGCGCCAAAAAGATATTTCAAAATTCCGGGACAAATTTAATCTCATATTTTTAGAGGTATGCCTAAATTAAGACGAACGGTCTACTGTCGGGAGTTAGGTTGGTAACTGATTATTACATCAGCATTCTTGGTTGGTACATAGATAATATCTGGTTAATTTAGGATTCATGCATATTTAATTTGGGCGCGAAATACAAACAACGTGATACCAAACCGTTCATTTGAATCCCTAATGTCCTAATTGTAATTATCTATTGTACATACAATAATTTACCACGCTTTGCGGATTTAAAAATAAGTTTTAGTATCCATTGATTTCTTAGTCCATATTTATACTTATATTATCATAACAAATATATAAATCACAGAATGATCAACGTGAAACGGTAATTGTAGTGTGTTTCACTGAGTGAATGAGGAAATCGGAGGACCATAAAAAATGCCGTTTAAGTGGCATAAAAAGCCGGCTATACAACCAATGCGCGGACTGTAGCGTGGTTGTCCATGGGCGGCGATATTCTCCTACCACATAGGAGACCCACCTGGTCCGTTGTCGGCTATACTATAAATAAAGAACTAAGAAGAAATAAGTAGAATAATATATTCTGTTGACATAATAATTATTAAGGTTTTCGTATATATGTCACTTCTTGCCCACTTACCTGTTGAACTTCATATCACCTATATCTATGAATTTTTACACCTCTTAAATAGTGTTAAAAGGTCCACAAATAATATATTTTCTTCAGTGAGCTGTTTACGTGATTTTTTTTCAATATTTTAAAACTCTCTCTGCTATTTTTAACGAATCTAAAAAAACAAACAAATATTTATATGTTATTTTTTTATTTACAATATTATTTATATATTATTGGTTATATCCTATAACTAAGAAGTTTTTATTGTATGAATATATATTTCATATCTCTAATATCATTAGGTTGTTACCGCGTCCTATTTATGATGTGACGTTGACAAGTGTCATGCTCGGTCTAGAATATATTTTATGTCGAATCTGAAAGCAAGCCATTAGAAAAACCCGAATATCATTGTTCTTAAATATTGACACATTTGTAAGTAGGTTTCCATGTATCTATAGAAACTATTTTAGGTTAATATTAATGTATACATTATATTGTTTCGAGTCGGATAATTTACGTAACATAACAATTCTTTTATAAAATGCCTTTTCCATTGTAAAATATTAGATACCAAGTTAATTATATTAATCCGAAATAATTAAAACAAAAACTTTAAGATAAATATTATAAAATTTCCCTAATTAAACATTAGTAATATTAATATATTTATTTTATATTTTTATATTAATAATGAGATATAAAATGCATATTCCGGACCTGTAATTGTCAAATAAGACGTAATAATATAGTTACTTAATATGTACTTATGTTATTTTCATGTGTATCACGTGTAATTTGAAACAAAATTTAATTTATCTGTAATAAAATAAACGACATTCATTTCAATCAATCTCACTGTGAATTACAAAATTACAATGAATTAGCTTATTAAATCAATACTTCTACAAAACGGTCATTATATTTTTTTAAATAACAAATCTTAGCGTCAGTCATAATAAAGCACCAAAATCATAAACAATCTCCCACAGAGTATGCAATCAGATCAGTACCTATGGACTACCGACCACAGACTACTAAAAAATAAAATCAGACTCAGACAATTAAAGAAAAATATTATTTTTCTTCACGTATCATAAACTATAGCTTCTAGATGAAGTCATACTTCTTAAAAATGTGGTGAATTTTATTTTTACATAACACAAGCTCATAGATAAACCTGACTGGATATTTAAAAAAGCGATAATTTAACATTCTTCATTAAAAATCTAAAAGATAAAACGGAATACTGCCATAATATGTTTATTTTCATATTTCCGAATAAATCACTCAATTTGAATTCCAATTCATTAAATTGGTATATTTATTATTATATATATTTATATTGGTATTACTGAACATCTCCAGGGACATTATAATTAAGTTCTCGTTTACCGCTGAATTGTAAAAGTAATTCGCCAAAAGATTATTAATATTCGCCATATATATGATATGATTTTGATTGTAATTGAACAAAATTTGATTATGCTGTTATTTACAATTAAATACTGCGGTGTTATTAATATATTGGTGAATTAAACTCGAGTTATTTCATTACCTGTGTTTAGTCTTAGTTGTAACCTTTTGAACTTCTGAAATATATGTATTTTTCTTTTTGTGTATATTATAACATTTTGTTTATATGAACAGCATATGATTAATTATCTTCTGTATTTAACAAAACTAACAGATAACAGACGAGAGTGAAGTCAGAGATACCGGGTTTGAACACCGGTCTGAATAAATTTTTTACGGTCTATGGAAGGGATTGCTACGGGTTTGGCGAGTGTCTTAACACTCTCTTGCCCGTGTGAGAGTCATGAGAGCTCGTAGAGCATTGTTCCAGCATTACTGAGGCATTTTTTTGGTCAGCTCGTATGATATGACACTTCAGGGTCACAAAACCAGCATGAAAGATATTTGTACTTTTTTACTGAGTGAGTAGTACTCGTGAAATTATATCACTCAGGTGGCGTAAAATGCCGGCCAAGTGGCCAAAGCACGGATTAGCGCGGTTAGTAGCGTGGTTGTGTATTGGTACCAGTTATCTCTTACTTATTGAGGAGAACCACCTGTTCAGTATTTTTAGAGTTTCAATGACGAAATGACGAAAGTGTATTTTGAGGCGATAAACATTTTGTCTGAATTGTCGTCAACAATATTATCATATATATATTATATTATATTATATTATAAAGAAACAACATTTATACTAACATACATTACGGCTTTCAAACGAAATGTGAAAAAACTTAGTAAATTTTCATAATTTACCCATAATGTGAATCAAATTACGTATAAATTTCCCTAACTTTTTTTCTGGAGTTTTTCAGAATTATAACTTTTAAGCAAAGCTCACCCACAAAACGTCCTGGTTTATATTAAATTTCACGAACATGTTTAAATTTAAAATTAAATTTTTCCGTTTATTTCATATACTGTAGTTTTCTCGTTAGTCATCATATTAATATTTAAAAATTAACGTATAATTTTAATTCGTTTCATTATTTTAATTCGCTACATATATACAATATTATCAAAGTAAAAGAAGTTAATTGTAATAAATTTGTATAAAATACCATTCTTATTATTCCAAATTAAGATTTTTATATTAATTATTAATATACAAATCGAAACATCGTTAAAAAATTATCCATAGCAAGATACGATGCACCAATACGTATTTTTTATGGTATAGCGGACTACGGAGTTGGTGGGTCTCCTATATGGTAAGGAACACCACCGCCCATGAACAACCGCTCCACAGTCCGCGCATTAGTTGTGTTGCCGGCTTTTTACGCAGCTTAAGCAGCACTTTTAAGGGCCTCCGATATCCTCACTAACTTTGCGAAACACAGTACACGTACCGTTTCACGCTGAGTATTCTGTGAGCCTGTGGTATCACTTTGGATTCAGCATGGCTTTCCCACGGATAAATTTTGGCTTCTTTCAAACTTGATTCGTCGAATTTAAAAAAATAAAATAATTATACATAAATGATGCGTTTCTCTAAGCACTCAAGATGCTGCAAATATTCTTTTAGCCGTTCCAAATTTGAAATGACGACAGCTTCTATTCTAGTCTCGGCATAAACGTCACTCATGACGTCATATCTTTCGCTCAAAAGAGGTGAGTTGAAGGTTTAATCCATTCCACTTGAGTTTATGGCACTAAAGCGGATAATCAAGTGGAAAAAATCTGAAGTTGTGAGCGTTATCATTTTGAATGGTACGCTAGCAATGTTTTTAATTTCATTAAGTAGTACGGTGGCTATTTCTGTGTAACTTAATAACTTTTAAGTCAGATTTTGGTGAATTTTCACCCTTGGGAGATCCCTGCTGAATCATATGCTAACACATTAAATAAGCCAGCTCAGGCGCACAGAATTCTCAGCGTGAAATGGGAGGTGTACTTGAAACAGTACATCTACTGTTTCGTTGAGTGAGTGAGAATATAGGGGCTTTTAAAAAATGCTGCTTAAGCGGCGTATAAAGCCGGCAACACAACCAATGCGCGAACTATGGCACGGTTGTGTTCTCTTAGGAGGGAGACCCATCTGCTCCGCTGTCCACTACACCATGAAAAAATTAAGATTTTTATGGAGTAAAACTTATGTGAATAGCTCTAAACAACCAACTTACATGTAATGCTTAAAGATAGAAATTATCAAAATGTCCCAGATGTTTTTTTTTGTGTCTTAAATACATTTTATTTCATTCTAATTGTAATAAAAACAATTAAAAATAATACTTTTTTTTAAATACCAAGTTTCACAACCAATTTTGTTATACTCTGCCACATACTCCATGTTACATTTTTTCACCACACCCTCACCGGGTTAAATTTCTGAAAATTCCTAAATTAATTTTAAATGGTGGATCTATTCAAAAATATCCTACCGATGACGTTTCACAAATCAAGGAACACCAGGAATGTCCTAATTTCAATATTTCAACGTTTGTGCTCCGACAAACGGTTGCTTCTGTGGCGGCTATTAAACTTTTCAGCTTCTCAAATTTCTTAGCGAGCAATATTTAAATAAATATTCATTTTGATTGACTACGAAGGAAAATTAAATATCTACTTTCTTTGTGCTACTGTTATCTGCTTCGAGATAATTACTATCGAGATAACATCTTATCATTTCGCTAACGAATAAATCTTGTACGAAATCTTCATAATTGTAATTATAACAAGTAACAAATCAATACAGGTACAATTTATTATTTTTACTACATTATCCATATAATGTAAATTTTTAATACATTTCTTATTGAAAACCAACATTGCCTGTTTTACTAGGACATATTCATTCTAAGGTATATATAAGTTATATATAAGGTATATAAGTTCAAGAATAGGCACATAAGGATCTAAAGAACCTATACAATTTTTCATGTAGTTTGGCCTCAAGGTTCTTTGCGCTTACAATATGTATTGAATGTGTTAACATTGGCAAGTTGTCATAGTGATGTTTCTATTATCGCAAATATTTAGTGAACATGGTTTATGGAATGAGATTTTAAATAAAATCGAAATGTGAAAGCTTAAAGCTTTTAAGCTTTCTTTTAAACTACCGTAAAGTCACTACCAGGTTTGATCCTTAAATCGAATTTATAAATTATTTGGTCTTTAGAAGAGCTAAACAGTAGACGGGCGCGGGGGTTACCACTGTCTTATCCGTGGAAAAACCACTTATACCACGCACTACCACTCTGTGCACTCAAGGTCTTATACCACGTGGCTAGACCTACGGCCTCACAAAATATGTACCATACTTATATTGTATTTCGACGACTGAGTGAGAATATCGAAGCATTTCAAATTATATCACTTAAACGGCGTAAAAAACCGGCAACACAACCAAAGCGCGGATTGTTACGTGGTAATCAATTGCTACGGTGATCTATTATCACAAAATTAGACCCGCTTACTCTATTGCCTGCTATAAAATTTAAAAAAATAATTATACAATTTCATACAGAATACTGGCAGCTTTCGTCGTAAAGAAGTACAATTATACAATGTTAACAGGTATGTTTCCATATACAAGTAAAGATGTCCCTACTAAAATAAAGAAACATAAACGACTTTTTTTAATTCATTAATAAAATAAATTTTTTTTAGACAATTAAATATATTAAGCTTTTATTAAATGTGTTACAACATGTTTGTACGCAAATTTTCATATTAGAATAACAAAACCACAACCAAAAAAAATACCGTGAATAATTTACATATTTTGAAACAGAATATGTTCTCCATAATTAAATATTTCAGAATAATTTATCACGAAATGTGAACTGTAGGCAAGCTGGCTGCGAAGTGATATATATACACTTATCTTCACCAAATATTACTGATATCAGAATTGATAAATGCTTGCAGTCTTCACCATAAGAAAACATAATCTTTGTTTCACCTCATTGAAACAAGATTTCAATAAAGAATGTTAATATGTGATACTAGAAGTCGTAACTACATTATGACTCAATTAGTTTTGATAAATTCGTTTGAAAGATTTTTTTCATGTTTTTGTATAGCCGGCAACGAAGCAGACCTCCTCAATAGTAAAAGGTCATGGACAACGGCGTCATAATGATTTGTGTTATTGACTTTTGATGCCATGAAGTTCACGCTCATTCAGAAAATATAGTACAAATACTGTTCCACGCTTGGGCTGTGTGAACCCGAGGTACCACTTCGAACGTGCCGGCCGAATTTGTGCATCAGTGTGGTTCTGCCGCGGGTAAGACAGTGTTAAGATTGTCCGGCAACAATCATGCCCTTTCAAAAACCGTATTTATTATAAATTAACTTATATTTTTATTCAAACGGAAGGTCAAACCCGGTATGACTTCTCGATTTTTTGTTTTTATTTTAAGGAATACTACTTGCTTAGCGGCACTTTTTAGTGAAACGAAGCTTTACGAGGGAGTGAAAAGTTTTATGCGGGTTTGGGCACGACTGGCCGACGCCGGTTACGCCATTGTTTGCTAGTCTCACTAAATTAAGCTTTCTGAGTTATACCGACGGTTTGTTCCTTTATGAATTTCGTCATTTATCTAGATGACATGAGGGTCTTTGTTGACATTTTTCGTGAACAAAGTCGCCTAGTCAAAGGTTATTTTAGTTTGGTTACTGTCTGTTTTTTATTGTTTATCGTTAATTAAATAGCTCTAGTTCCTTATATTCACAATGAAAATCGTGAGGCAAATGAGCAGGAGATTCATCTAGGATAAGCGATTATTCACCCATACCCTGCGTAATTATATTATTTCAACATTCCCAAGTCGTATTGATTTGAAAATAATTGATAGGCTTTTTTTTCTATAGTGAACAACGGAGCAAGTAGGTCACCTATATAGTAAGAGAATCTACCGAATCTACCTACAGAAAATCTACGATGAACAACCGCACCACAGTCAGCGCATTGATTATGTTGACGATTTTTTAAGCCGTACGAAACACGTTTTACGATACACAGTACATGAACCGTTTCATGGTGAGTATTCTGTGAGCCCGTGGTATCACTGTAGACCACCCGCACCAAAAGTACGTAAACATATGCTTCAGCATGGCTGTTCCACGGGTGATAGGCACTGATTTCTGCAGATCACTGCAGGCAGCTGATTCTATAGAGTGGAGGTGCGCGGTACAAAATACCTTACAAAACCCTCTGATATGGAACGAAAAATTTTGAACTGATAAGGATGAAACTTGTACAATTATTCTGCTTCAATATTCGGATGAATTTCATCTGCAAATAACCCTAACAGCTCAACCTTCCTCGCGATGAATGCAATAGAAGAGCAGGGAACCAATAACTCTACGCAACGTCAAAGAGTTAAAAATTATGCGGCTGAGTTTCTTGCCTGTTCTCAGATCCGGAGGTGTTCATGAACAGTTTAAGAAGAGATAGAGATAGATGGCTACGAGATGAGTGAAATAAATGACTTTGTTTGTTATACTATAACTGTTTTCTCTTACTTTCTAAAAATATTGAACGTATATGATTATATAAATTAATATTACTTATTTACTTGTACGTCTCTTTCATTATTTGTCAATAAATTGAACATAAAGAACAGAATAAGGAGAGAAAATGTTGCTAAAACTGTGATTAAAGCGCGTAAGTTGAGACGTATCTGATAAATTATTCCATAATTTAATAAAGATAAAATATTTACGTCATCAATGACGTGGAGATACGTAAAAATTCATTCAGGTAATATCATTTACATGATCGTTTGTGAACAGGTCATAAAAACTAAGTTTATTGGTGAGTCTAAAACAAAGCATTCTGAGAAGAACTAAAAAACTCAACTAAGTTTGCGACTAAAGTTATGACTATTAGAGAGTCATGTCTTCTTTTATATATGTAGAATCAGATAATTTCTTTATTTTTATTGTAAAGCTGGTAACGGAGCAAGAGTATTTTCTTTATGGTAAGAGTTCACCGCCACATGTGGACAGTCGCATTGCCTGTCCACATGTGCTCCTGACTTTTTACGCCGATTTTGAGAAATAATTTAAAATCCACCGATATCCTTACTCACTCAACGGAACAAAGTACTGTTTCTAGTTGGTATTCTGTGAACCGGTAGTAACGCTTCGGACGAGCCGGCCCAATTAGTGCATCAGCATATTT
This sequence comes from Delias oraia, assembly GCA_018230265.1. NCBI lineage: Eukaryota > Metazoa > Arthropoda > Insecta > Lepidoptera > Pieridae > Delias > Delias oraia. The sequence goes on along the minus strand of DWCF01001747.1, from coordinate 16,832 downwards.
CTTTTTAATGTTATAACGGACAACGGAGAGGTTGGTCTCCTATATGGTAAGAGAACACCACCGCCCATAGAAAACCGCGTCATAGTCCGCGCATTAGTTGTGTTGCCGGCTTTTTATAATTCAAAATCCACCGATATCCTCGCTCACTCAGCGAAACACTGTTACAAGTACATCTACCATTTCACTTCGGATGAGCCGGCCTATTTAATGCATATTCTTCAACAGCATATTCTTCAACATGGCTTACGCAAGGTTAAAACAATATTAAGACATTCGCCCGACCACTGTCTAGCCCTTCCAAAGACAGAATAAATTATGAATTTTATTCAAAACGAACAAGTTATATATAAATTTGCATAATGATATTTCATTTTTTTTAACGTTAAGAATTAAAAGTATAGAATCATACTGTAAGCATTTTACTGTGTAACTGCATTATAGAACAGCAAATCGCTGCAGCCTTTCAGGTTCTAGGCCTATAAACCTAGAGCTGAGTTCTTTAAAGTTAATTCGAGCGTGAACCATACTAATTGATTGCACCGTAGATCAAATAGTACTTCAAAGCGTAAGAAATCTCTCTGTTATTGTTTCTTTTGAAATTTTTGAAGTTATCAATAAAATATGTTAATTTAATTGAAAACTACAACTTCTAATAATTAAAATATATCAAAGTTTTAAAGTTTAGTAAATTATTTATAAAATATACAAGTTTAAAGAATGAAACTAATTGAAATTGATTCATACATCTGACAATCACCGTGTTGGCTGGTTTGAGTCCCCGGAATATAAAAAAATGCTTTGATAAAAATATATATATACATATATGTGTGGGTAGGCGCTTAGACGTCGAGTTACAGAGAAAGATCCGTTACACCAATATTTCCTGTTCTATGTAATGTTACTAATAATACAGAAATTTTGTAATAAATCAAAATCACACGCGAGAGAGCCATGGTGAAGCATATGCTGACGCACTAAATGATAAAGTCTGAAGTGATACCGCGAGTTCACAGAATAATCAGCGTGAAACGGTATTAATACTGTGATTCTCAGAGTGAGTGAGAATATCTGAGGCCATTAAAAGTGCCGCTTAAATGGCGTAAAAATCTGGCAACACAACCAATGCGCGGATGGTGGCGCAGTTGTCCATGGGCGGGGGTGTTCTCTTACTATATAGGTGACCCACTTGCCCCATTGTCCGTTATACTATATTTTTTTTTATTTTTTCAGGTTTTATTGAAAATAATATACATTCAGTTACATACATGTTGAATACTCTATGTTACTACTAGTTCAAGTAGTTACTAGTATTATTTTAATAAAATTGAATATAAATAATTTTAGCGGTTTAAATGATAAAAAAAATATTATCTTTACCATATCTGATTTCAACTGAACCCTAGTTTTATCAAAATAAGTTGTATGTAGATGTATCAAAGTTGTTGCAAAAATATGAAAGGAAAACTTATTTTGAATAGATTTCCTGCCGTTGTAACCCACTGTAATAAATGTAAATTGTCTACATCCGTTAGTATGTTGCCTCGCGAGCTATTCCCATACTTTATTTATATTACCGATATTGCTTCAGATATGCGTCAGTATGGCTTACTGAATATTGAGAGCTCATATAGGTACACGGTATTAATATATGAAACTATTGCAAATCTCTTCATTTAGTTATTTATATTTTTTATTAATGGGTTTTAAATATCGTAATAAAGTATGCGAAACTCAAAAATAAAATCATTAACTTCGAGTTACATAAACCATTTATTAAATGGCAGTAAATATAATTTATTTATTTAATAAAAAACCAAGTGGTATCATCACAGTAGCTGAATGAATTCAAGGACAACGATACCAACGTTGGTGGTGGGATCTCTGATAAAAATTGGCAGCCCAAGAAATTTCTAGAACCACCCTAATATAAATATTGTAATTTTTAGTTCTGTTAATCGCTCGTGGTCTCACATTTTTTTGTCTAACAAATAATCACACAGCTTATAATAAATAAACTTTCTTACGTTTATAAATTATTATTGGAATAAGTATTCAACCGAGAACATACCCTAAAAAAAGAATATTCACATTTCACATTATAAATGAAGGTACTAGAAATAAAAATATGCTTCTTTCTTGTTAAAGAGAACTATGAGCATAAATTGCGATTGGATGCGCATAATTGAGCGATCATCTTAAAAGTACTTTGAACTGTTCTATCAGTATTCTGAAAACTATTCAAAAATATATAATATGAAATTGGAAACCCTTCACAGTCTTTATTGTTTGACACCTTAATCATCAGAAAATACATGGATTTTTATTGCATTACAATATAACTCTAGGCATAAATGCCTGTTAGGAAATCTTCTATGCAATTATGCATCATATATTTGGCTACTGTTAGTAGTAATAAACGGTTATTGTACTTATCTCATTTTTTTATTCTTTCCAATCATCATTATCATCATAATTTCAGCCGTAAGACGTCCATTGCTGGACATAGGTTTCTCTTTGTACCTCCATGCATACCTGTCGAAGGTGACCTGCATCCAGCATCTTCCGGCGACCTTTACAAGATCTTCTGTCTACGTTATCCAATCATCATCATCATCATCATCATTTCAGATATAAGACGTATACTGCTGGTCATAGACCTCCCCAATATACAATATAAATTATTTCATACATCATTTGTAGTAATAAGAACTACAAATAGCATTAAAATTATAATGGTATTACTATTATTAATATTTCATCAATACATTATTAATACATTAGTTTTCGATACTAAGATTTATAAACAGTATTTGAAATTAGGTTACCATTCGGATCTAATAAATAATTATTGTTTCGAACTGACAGTTACCACGAACCACAAAATAGCACAAATCCGATTGCGGTGTATTACATCAAGAAATGGAATTAACAGTGAATTACAAATTTTGTAAGATTAATTAAATTTCAAAAAGTATATACGACTACAATTATAAACGAATGTATAATAAGAGATTATAAAGAAAGCGTCTGTGTAGAATCTCCTAAAGCCTCTTGAGATTTGGGCCAGACACGTCTTCAGACATACGAAATACTTTAGTCATTTTCTTAATACGCCAGTTGGTGAAACATCGCCTTACAAAGAGAATGAATAAATGTTTAAATCATAATTGAATCTTTTATTAGTGGCATTTTAATGGATTTAAAAAAATTAATTACCCATACGACAATTTTTGAAAAATACTAAAAAAAATATAGCTTAAAACCAATAACTAATATTTGTTGTTGTATGAAGAGATTATTTCATATTATTTCGAATAGGTCAGTCATTTTCAACCTCCATCAAACGTGGATGATATATTAGTGGCCTCTTCGTTATTACAAGCATATACTTTTTTAAAGAAACCCACGAGGGCAGAAAAGAAAGTATAGTTAATCTCAACCTGCTTTAACTAAAGCGCTAACATGAATAATAAGTTATAAACAAACCGTATCATTGCGTGACCCATATTAAAATGTTATAAATTGTAGACTATTTTTCGTGGTACGCTTCCGGGCTACGGTACGACGGGTATCCAAAGAAAAACCTATTTACCTTTTAGAGTACCTCACGAAATTGAATTTCACACGTGCCTAAGCAATACTGCTAGGTATTTATCTAAGGATTCGAAGTTGGGTAATCTCCCTCTTACAATATTGATTACGTTTTGGATACGAAGAATGTAGGGAATGTTAAACTGTAGAATTTTTGGTGAAAGGGAATTGTAATTTTATAAATGAAACATGTATATACGTAAACAGTTATTTGATTATAAGTACAGTGTTTTGATTTCAATAAATTATTTTCTTGGAAAAATTTAATGAATAAGTTAATAATTTAATTAATAATTAATAGGGCTTCATAAGATTGATACACATAATTAATATGAAATACGTACACTACTGACAATATATTTGTCTAAGAATATTATTTAAACTATAAAGCGGAGATCGCGTTGCTATTGTCCATGGGCAGTGGTAATTTCCTATTAACAAGAACTCTACCTTTTATCACCTCCAACATAAAAAAATAACTAAATTATTTAACAAGCTTCAATTTAAATATCAACGTAATTTTAAATTTTTGTTACTTTTAATATAATCTATGAACTAGAAATGTCAAATATACCAGAACAAAATATTATAAGGTAAGATGAACTAAGCAGCTTATATGTTTTCACCAAAATGAACTTTCAAGCCAATTTTTAATAACAGCCTAAGCTCTGTTCTAAGGAGCTTATAAGAACATGTCGATGTTCAGAACGGATTAACTCTTCTTGGGTATCTAATAAATAGGAAGACTAAGTTTGGCACTTTTTCAGGTTTAAAAACTAGTTTTACTTTATATATCTTTTCAAATGTTAGACTAAGATTACTTGTGCCTTAATGTGCATAAACATAAAGATTAATTAAAATAATTTAAACTAATATGTTGAAAAAACTGAAATAAATCTATTCTTGAGTGATATAATATTCTATAATTTATGGCAGCAATAATTCACAAACTGTTCCTATGTAATATTATATTAATAATGTAATATTGTTTGTTTTGAATACAAAATCTGAAGCCATTTCGTTATAATATAAATGTTATGCTTTACCTAAAAGGATAAGGGTAGGAATACAGTGAAATAAGATTTAGTTATTGTCTACTGACCTAATACTAAGTGAACTCTAATATATTATGTTTAAGTGTCGATTTTTTAATAAACTTTTGGAGTATCTGCAAATAGTTAATTTCTTATATGATATTTTTTTTACTCTATAGCGGACAATGGAGCAGGTGAGTCTCATTATATGGTAAGAGAACACCGCCGCCCATGGACATCCACGCCACATTTCGCGCATTGGTTATGTTGCCGGCTTTTTACGCCACTTAAGCGCCACTTTTAAGGGCCTCCGATATGCTCGCTCACTCTGCGAAACACAATACAAGTACCGTTTCACACTGAGTTTTCTGTGAGCCCGTGGTATCACTTCGGACGAGCCGGCCCAATTCGTGTATCAGCATATGTTTTAGCATGGCTTTCCCACTTATTAATGTATGTATATATGTGGTGTAGTAAAAAAAACTGATACTCGAAGGTTACAATCTAGTTACAAGTATAATTGAGCGATTCGTCGAAATTGACAAATCGAAGCAATTCAGAGGAGAGTTCTCTTGCGATCCAATAACGTGCTCTTTGACGGATAAACTGTTGGGCAGGGCTTTGTTAAATTGGAGTACCGTGTGTTAGCTGCCAAGAGAATTAAATTTTACGTAATATACTGGCAACATTGGCTTACTAGCCACATACCTTCTTAACACCTTTGTTAGAGTCTCAAATTGTGTACAATGTGTGTATTTTATAGTGAAAATTTCTTTATGGTGTAGTTCTTATATCGCGATAATACAATTTTAAATCGAATAGGTATATATTTAGAATATATTTTTCGTTAATTCAACTTATTAATGCTAATAAAACACAATATTTTAATTTAACTTCAATTCTGACTATCAAATAACAATCTAACGTTTCACAAATATACAATTGCTTGCAGAAATATTAAAATGGTTTATTTCGCTTCAATTTATTAAATAATTGTAAACATATTCAATGTTCGTGAAAGGAATCGTCTGAAAAATTTCATCTGAAAATTGAAGAGGATATTAGAAGAAAATGTCACAGAATCACCTATTAAGGAACCTTATTGGATATTGACATGACATATAATGAGATGTATTTTTGTCATTTAACTTTATACTAATGATCATTCCATATTAACAGTGACTAAATTATCTAAAGGACATTAAGAGGTTTAAAGAAATGGAAACCCAATAACGTAACTTTCCGCCAAGACAAGCGGAATGTATCTAAATGAATATATATGTATATTGTGTGATATGGTATAATTAGTTTTATGTTTGTCAAAAGCGCGGGCGTATATTAAAAACATGTATTTGACAGTTGTGGTTTAATATCAATAAAACTGTTTTTTTTGTGTTATTCATTGAAACCTAAATCAAGTTGTATTTGAAATGACTTCATTGAAGTTAATTCAGATTCAGCGGTACAAACTGTATGAAGAAAAGCTGATACAATAATATCGTTAAGAGTTCATTTGATGTCCATGGCACTGAATATGAAGAATTATTTTTTGTTTGTGTTTTATTTTATATATAAAAAATAAAATGAAAAAGATTTAACTAAATAATGTTTTATTTGTCCTTAAGTAAAAATTCTCTCTCATGCCATCACTTCTGACCCTGCCTCCGACTCTGATAAATCAAATTTAAAAACTCCAACTCCGCCTTCGGTTTTTATTAAACTACCTCCGTTACATGCCATGCCAATCCCTTTACATATTTTTTTATGGTATAGTGGATAACGGAACAGGTGGGTCTCCTATATGGTAAGAAAACACCGCCGCACATGGACAACCATGGATAGATTGAAAAAAGAAATTAAAAAAAACAAATGAATAATGAATTTAAAACAACAAGTGTATGTTTATAAAATACAGATTTTTTTTTCATTTAAAATTTGAATTTATTAACAAATGAAAAGATATTGAAGAACATAATAGCCAGCTCGACAAAACGCAAATTTCATATGTAAGACAATATTTGTAACTTTAATTTTGATTATGTATTACCACAATAAAATGAATACTTTTTTATGCTAGAAAAACAACGCAAAATCTAGTTAGGCAATATTTTCAAAGAACCACGTTCAAATGTGAATAGCTCTTCGCGCGGGCAAATAAACAAAACCTTTTTTACCCGAAGCTATTATTTCACCAAAGAAAAGATTTCAACCGCAGTTAGAAATAAAAACAAAAAGGTTTTGAATCCTCTTTAATATCAATCAATAAACTACATATGCTGCTAAATTGACCTAATACTGTAAAATACAGACTGCCTATGAGAAAAAATGTGAAAACAAGAATAAACTTTCACCCATGGGAGAGCCATGCGGACGCACAAATTGGGCTGGCTGATCTGAAGTGATACCATGGTCTTACAGAATACTCAGCGTGAAACTGTAGTTTTACTTGAAGCGGCACTATTGTGTTTCACTGAGTGAGTTGTGATATCGTAGTCCCTTTAAAAAACATCGCTTAAAGCGTAAAAAGCCGGCAACATAACCAATTCTAGGACTGTGGCACGCTTGTCCACGGGATGGATGGCGGTGTTCTCTAACCATATAAGAGACCCACCTGTTCCGTTGTCCGCTATACCATTAAAAAGAAAATAATTAAAATGAAAGCAAATTGTTATGCTACAATGCATAACATCGTTTGTGAATATGCAATTAAATTTATAAATCATTCAGAATAAATAATTAAGCCAATCCAATGCAATGTTCTGAAAACAATGGCAAGCACTTTGTCGATAGGGATCCGAGCTTTCAAACGGAATTATAAATTTTAAATGTAAAACTCTTTCATATTTTTACAGATTTAACAGTTAAGCGAGTTATGCCACTTTGCTTCTTAAATTTACTTTTGATAGAAAAAACATCCTTTCATCTTAAATACTTAGAAATTTCTAATCAAGGTAATTGGGCTACATCAATTAATTTGTTTTCATTAATTGAAAATAATAATTATATTATAATCACAATTATCAGCGCATTCAAGTCCACTGCTGGACATAGGCCTCCCCCAAAATTAATAAAATAATAATTAAATAACCCTCTATATTATAATATTAGTGATAAAATTAAAACTTCTTTTCATTTTCAACTACATATAATATAAAATAAAGAGTAGAATATTTTATATATAATTTTAAGTCTAGATTTAACTTTTACTTCCACACTATTAAAGTAGCAGTAAATAACGTCCATTGATTTATCAAAAAAAATCAAATAAACAGAGGTTTATATTAGTACAAGATTATATAGAAATAAAAGCTTCTCTCAAGAATGGAAAAAATTTAGAATTAAAAAGCTCAATTTACCACGCCACGTCACGATGGTAGCAAGTGCATCTGCTAGCTTTGGGCGGTTTATTGCCGCTCCACAACGACAACGCAATTTGTTTCAGTAATCGCCACTATTCAGCTGTGAGCTGTGTAATCTCCTAAAAATATTGCAAAACTTACTCACAAGTAATATTTGCAGTATTTTAAAATATAGATGACTCATATAAATGAGATATTTCTATCTTGTTAATCGTTTTTTTTAATAAGGAAGGCCACCAAAAGCTCTCCTATGATATATGGGACCTTCCTCATTCAATGGGCTTATTGACATCCCCAGTTTCGCTGGATAGCGGGTGCGTTGCCAGACTTTTAAGAACACGCTCTTTTTAGAAGATCTTCAAAGGAAGACATATTGGTTTGGAAATACCAGCAAGGAACTGATTCCACAGAGTTGGCGGCAAAAAATGATTTTAACTACTCAACTTACTAAACATAAAAACTGTATTTTTAAACCTACATAGAAATCTAATAATTTATATTACTTGCTGTGGTCTGGTTATAGAAAACTATTTATGTAGAATTAATGAGGCTGTAAAAGAAAAACTAGTTTTAATATGGATAATGTCGAAAAAAATATCACCTTTAAATGTTTTAAAAGAAGAAAGAAATATATCAGTTGGCTATAACGCCTTACATTGTATGAAATCTTATCAAAATTCTTGTTAATACTACATTTAATGTCTTACCTCGTGAAGCCTTAAGGCAGTGTCTAGTGAAAATAAGATATTGGATGCAAACTTTTATTACGCAGTAACAATATAGCTGTACGGCTGAGACTTGTATTTCAGTATCATACTTTATTAGAATTTTCTCATACTCTCCTTTGTTTATTGTCAAGTAAATGCGAGGCACCAAGTAATGTCCACATTTGGTTCATATGTACATCGTATCTATCGCTTCCACCCACAGTGATGTCTCTGTCACATAAAATATTAATGCTACAATTACTTCCATGTTTCGGTTTTATTATCTTTATATCGTCTTAATATCGCTCTCGTACCTGTACAGCTATGTATATGTTTAATTCCTCATTTTTAATATTAGAACGGACAACGGAGCGGGTGGGTCTCCTATATGGTAAAAGAACACCGCCGCCGTGTTGTCGGCTTTTTACGCCACTTAGGCAGCATTGTAAGGGCTTCCGATATGCTCACTCAGGGAAACAGTAGAAGCATCGTTTTAAGTACAACTTACCTTACGCTGAGTATTCAGTGAGCCCGTGGTTTCACTTTGGACGAGTCGGCCAAATTAGTGCATATGCTTCAACATTGCCCTCCCACGTATGCGATAGTTTTAAGACACTCGCCCAGCTACTATCAATCCCTTCCTGAGACCGAATAAATTGTAAATACCGAATACCTCGAATACCTACCTCTGGCTTTATGATATACTTATTAAATCATTTATCCATCCTTTTCATTTCATTTCCAAACCATCATTTTCGACACTTAATATTTTATTGACAATTAAATTCATAAAAGTTCCAACATCTCTTCATTTATCCCTTCCTCTAAGTCTCGGAAATGTAAGTTATAGATTTGTCTAAATACAACACAAAATTTATATAAACAAGACTTAAAATTTACTTTTTTACAAAAAAACCAACTGGCCGATAGTTCACCACCGCCCATTGATAACCGCACCGCAATTCACGCTTTGGTTGTTTTGGCGTTAAGCAGCTTACGCGGTTTAACTCAATGCGGCTTTTGTATCCTTACTCACCCACGAAACAGCATAAGAACTATTCTGACGCTGGCATTTCGTAACGACCTGGTATATCTCCAGACAAGCTGGCCCAACTAGTGCCTCCCCCTGAGGATAGCCATGCTGATGCATATGCTACTATTGAACCTACTTGTGGAGATTTTATTTAAGTATACACAGATACTCAGCGTGAAAAGGTACTAAGTACTGTGTTTCGCAGAGTGAGTGAGGATATCAGAGGCCCCTAAAAGTGCTGCTTAAGCGGCGTAAGAAGCCGGCAACACAACCAATGCTCAGACTGTGGCGCGGTTGTCCATGGACGGTGGTTTTCTGTTCCTATATAGGAGGCCTACCTGCTCCGTTGTCCGCTATTCTATAAAAAAAAGTAATTGTAATGTAATTAAGCAATTGCTATACAAATTTATATATTTTTAATCGATACATATCTTCATATTTATCTGTCCTGTAAATTATGTATGTATATTTCAAGTAGGATTTACTTGAAAAATATATATTATGTTATTAATATACATATCTATTATTTTTTAAAGAAATGAAAGCTTTAGCTTTGTGAAATCAGTGCGACGCAAAGTTGTTGAATTTTCGTGTTATCTCATTAGAGGGGAAAAGTTCCTTCGTTATATTTTGTCTTGTCAATCCGTAAATACAATAGTTGTCCTTCGTGATTTATGTGTCTCCGTATAATTAAGATAAACAGTATTTTCTCAAATATACTATCTCATTACTAAACGTAATTGTAATATAGTTTTCCCATTTAAAGAAATATGGTATAATTTTTCATAATTTAAAAGAAAATTAATGGTCTTTTATAAATGGGAAGCTATTCGCGATTATTTGATTAAAATAGTGTGAATAGTGTATTATATCTTTTCATAAAATAGAATAGATGCTTTGTATAAATTTCTTCATATGAAATTAACGATAAAAAGTTGTTTACGGTACCTAAAATGTTAGGATAAAACTGATTAAGGCAAGGATGAGACTAATATTAACAAATAGATTGAGCTTATGATCACATGGTTTATAATTCAACCTGCAAGTGTTTTAATAATTCAACAAGAGTGCTATAGATCTAGGTTCCAACAGAACATCAATAAATAAAATTTTGAACGTGGGTGGGTTGGTAGTTTTACAGATTCAAAATTCCATTCAATACAAGATGAAATCTAAACAATTATATCAATCTTATAACAGAAATCGCAATATTTACTATGAAAATGTTCCTTCTGCGAGAATGGTTAATATTAAAAAGAGACTAGGGACTAAATTATCTTATGTGTACAATGGCGAAGATAAATACTGTCAAAATGCTAGTCGAGTCGTTTGTCTTTCTTGACGTAGTTTTTCGTAGCTCCTCTACGTAATTAGTATTTATTTTTCTTTCTGGGAGTTTTATAATTTATATTAAGTGTAAATGGAACCCAATTGCTAAAATAAACACACCTGCTTTTTCGAGAGACGAAAAATTCGCGAAAATAATATTACATTACAATTTTTGTTATTGTAACAAATATTGGTTTTGGTAACTCCAATTATGAAAAAATATATATTTTCTGATCGGTGTTTGGATATAATATTGTAGGTATCTGAAATTCTCAATTGGTTTTGATAGAATTCCTATTAATAAAGTTTCAAAGTAATAACAGTATTGAATTACGCATTAGCTTACCCTCTCAACTTTATTCATAAGAAAGATATTCAAGATAAAGATATTATTATTTTAGTTACAGACACAATTAGTATTCTTTTAGATATAATAAATAACTCTCTAAAACTAGTTAACCAATTTGAAAAAAATCCTGTATTTTTGTGTTTTTCTCTTTATAATCTAGATATATCACAAAATATTCAGCATAATACGGTACTTGTATTGTGTTTCGCAGAGTGAGTGAGGAGTTTGGAGGCCCTTAAAATACCCCTTAACTGGCGTAAAAGTCGGCAATACAACCTATGCGGACTGTGGCGCGGTTGTCCAAGGGCAGCGGTATTCTTTTACCATATAGCAGATCCACCTGCTCCGTTTTCCACTATACGATAAATAAAACATAAAGATCTTATCTTAAAAACTCTTTATACGTATGTATAAAGAGATATACATAAACGAATAAGATTGATCATTCTGTAATAACTATCATTGTAGTAAATATAAAAGAAAACATATATGTACATAAATATGATTGCTAAATAAAAGCGTTTAATATTTCAACTTTTTCATATGACATTGTGGAAAATAGTTCCACGATTGCGTCAAATATATATAATGACAAAACATACAATTCGAAAGAAACATGGCACATATTATATAGAAAGTTTTGAAGATGAATGAATGTAATATGACGGGTAAAATTTTGATAATGAAACGCTTGTTACAGGTACAGCTAGTTGGAATTTCAGTAAAGATTACTCTATTGAACATAATGATCCCGCCTCGAAAATAAACGTCAATTTTGAAATCAAAAGCCTTTAATTATCCCTCAATACTGACATCAAATAATTGAGAAAAAGGTGTAAGGACTCATCAATCGCTGAATTACACCATCGAACGTCGAGGCAGAATATAAGTTTCATCGCTTTCACTTCGATGTTTGTCGTTCCATATCTGACCGTTTTAAAGGCTTTTTGTGCCGCACACCACCTCTCTGTGGAATTAGCTGCCAGCAGGGGTATTTCTAAACCAATACGACTTGGGGAACTTCAAGAAAAGAGCGTAGATATTCCTAAAAGGCCGTCAACGCACCCGCGGTTCTGCAAGGGCTAGGAATTTCCATGAGTGGAGGACCGCTTGCACTAGGTGAGCCTCCTGCTCTTTTGCGACCATTATTATAAAAAGAATCAGTCTTAAATTTAATACTAGTATTAAGTGATGTATTATATTAACAAAGGCGTATGTTGTACTAGTAAATGAAATAAGGAAAACGATTTTAAGCATTGTTAGTTTAGATATATTGTCATGTAAATATCTCTCAATTTTACCTTTTTTCTTTCCAATGCACTCATAAGATACGACATATACATACTACATCTACATAGAAGCATGGAAGACAACAATATTCTAGTTATTATTCAAGGAAAATGTCAACAATATTCTCCCAAGACACACATTCTCACATTCCAACATGTTAGCCACTGCCATTCTGCCAAGAGTCTATTGACTAAGAAGATTGTTATTGATAATAATCTTATACAATTCTGCAATATCTTATGCCTGAAAACGCATACCATTTTCAGACATACCATTTTCAGGCATATAAAATATACAAGCCTATAAAATAAAAGAACACTATTTCATACAGGCCATAATTCTTATGAAATAGTTTTCTTATGTAGATCTTCCGAAGTTTTATTTGTTTGTACAACTTCAACTCACACCTTATTAACAATCAATCGATGCAATACTCAGTATATAACATATTATGGTACATTGTTGGTTAAGTGAACCGTAAAATAGGTTTGAGACTAATTGCAATGAATAATTGATTTCCAACCATTAATATTTAATGAAATATATTCTATATCAAATTAATCTTGAATTTGATGTTTTAAAAGATAAGTTATTACATATTTTTGATCTATTTCTGAGATAAGATTTCTCTTTAGAAATACAAATATAAGTCATAAATATGACTCCACATTCTTTTTCTGTGAATTGACTTATGAGTAACGATACAAAATCACTATTTTTTATATAGGTTCATAAATAAAAATTGTTTTTATTTTAAATTGTGTAAATTTCATTAATATTTTTAATGTGTTTACTGTATTTTTATGTATAAATTATGTTATTCTTACCTTACAACCAATAACCCTCTCGCTCCTGGCTTACAACGTGCATCTTAACACTAACTTTATACACACATTAAAAAAGTTAAAAGCACAAAAAATATATCATAGATGAAAGATAGAGAAAACACGTCAAAATATTCGTGAGATGAAAATATTTTAGCAAAATATGTTGGTGTTTTTGCGCGCCATATGAAATCACATTTCCCAACGTCGTCACGCTGCGAGTGCCGTGGCCACACTGAAAGCCTGAACAGCAAAAGGTTCTGAAACAGTGTACGTAAACAAACCCTTTCCTGGGGTCGCTTAATAGCTCTTCATAAAAGTCATTCTTCTTGCTCATTGTTTGATTTTCGCACGTCCCTATTACGACGATCGTTCTGCCTGCCTGGGCATTCTGAGATTATGGTTATGCAATTTTGGCACGAGTGGGTTGCTTCAACGATAGATATTTACATGAACTAATGCCACATGTGGGATAATGTTTGCTTTACAACATTTCATATAAAATTTAAACTACGTTTATTATATGTGACTGAGAATTTAGTTCAACCTCCTTTATGGTAAGAGAACACCATAATGAGAACACTATGAACAACCGCGGCACAGTCCACACATTAGTGTTGTCGGCTTTTTACGCCGGTTTAGAGGCACTTTTAAGGGCCTCCGATATCCTCACTCACTCTGCAAAACAGTATAAGTAACTTTTCATGCTGAGTATTCTGTGAGCCCGTGGTATCACTTCGGATAAGCCGACCCAATTTGTGCGACAGCATATGCTTCAGTATGACTCTCCCAAGGATATGACAGTATTAATACACTGACATGGCCACTATCAAGCATTTCCAGAAACCGAATAAATTATAAATTAAAAAAATAATTGTCCGGCCCGGGATTCGAACCCGATACCTGTCGCTTTAAAACCATTAAACTACGAGACTCTCAATCACATATCAAAAATATTATATCTTTCAGTGAGCAGGAATGTGAGCTTTGATGATGTTGGGCTGCCAATTATAAGATAAGGTTATCAGTTTGTTAATTATTTAAAAAGATCTCAAATAAAATATTTCTTAACATACTGAGTGAACGAATGCCAAACTGGAACGTAAAAAACAAATGAATTACGGTCTTAGAAACACAAATACATACATGGATCTGTATAAATTTTTCATTTAAATTCCAAACAAAAGAGAAGATATTTGAGATCAAAGTAGCTAGTACGGCAATACGCCAATTTCTTATGTAAAGACCTACATATTATCAATCTCATATTACCAATTACAAAACTGTAAGCAAATGTAAATTATTTTGGCCATTATAGGCCTACTCAAGTGTTCTCCAGAGAGTTCTCTATCTATCTTTGAACTTTTTTATCTATGGTTTTATGTTACTTTTCTTATATGAAAAAATTTCAAATCATCATGCTCACTGCTCTCATTTTAAAATCACAAGTTTTGTTCACAAGTCACGAAATTTTGTTGTTTTAATTGAATATGCAATTTCAAAAAGGGCATATCTCATAAATTTATAATATCGAAATTAACATATATAATAACGTTAAAATTGAAATATTTATGAATCTTTCGAAAATTATTATACCACAAAATTTAAATCAAAAATAACTTTGCTAAATACTATACTTAACTAAAAAATAGTTCAATAAAATTTATAAATTTCCTGGAAAGTTTAAATATTGACAGATGTGCCCTTTTTGAAATTGCATAATTAATTAACAAGTCGATTTTAATTCCGTAATCTATTTCATGTAATAAAGAGGATACGAGGCTCCAAAACAATAAGAGATGTTAAAACTAACTCACGGAGCTGTGAACACAAAACGAATTTGAATTATTGTGAAGTGTTAATCTCGAAGCTCGGCAGATTGCGGCATTGTAAAGCGATTGAATAATTTGCTCAAACTTGTGTGTGCGGTCTGTATTGTGGTAGCAATTCATAAATCCTTCGCATTGTGCGATACGACAGTGATGCTTGTTAAATCTAGTTAGCGTTAACTATTCTCTATGAGTATTACTTGCAGACGTGTGTACTGAATTAGATAATTCTATTATATTATTATTATTATTTATAATAATTATATATATTTATTTTTAATTTTTATATTAGACTATTTATTAAAGTTCACTTCAGATCTTAGAAAAACCTATCAGAATAGGAACATTATGAACTTGAATTAGTATAGCCATAGTAAAGACCACCCAGATTTATAAAGGTATAAATATTTAATGAGAAGTGCCAAAAATAGCTGCAAGACTCAAGATTCTTGCAGGCTTAGTCTTTTTCTTGTTCAAGTCTTTCACTGTCAGTCTTGGTCTTGCTAAAATTATTCGGTCTTGGTCTTAGTCTTTAATTTGGGCAACACTATTTAAGACACGTACTTTTGTTTTTTTATTGTTACACGTAAACTTCGTGGCTAAGCTACCGTGGAGTTAAAAGTTCGAAACCCGGGCAAAATAGAAAGTAATAGTTTCATTTATTCAGGCTTAGGTAGGTTCTGGCTTAACTTATTCGGACGCGGGTATTAACACTGTCTTACGCGTGGAAGAGAACTTCTTCCGAAATTTTCGGAATTTTACTTGTACTGGGTTTCGTTAAATTACTCAGAATATCTGAGACCGTGAACTCAATGATGGAAAAAGCAGGTAAAATATCCAAAGCGCGAATTATGGCGCGGATGTCAATGGGAGGCAGTGATCTCTTATCATTAAGAAGACATGTCTTCTCCGTTGCCTGATATACAATAAAAGTATAATATAGAGTAATTTCTTGATAATCATAATAAACATTTCATAATAAATACATAAAGATGTTTGTTAGACTGTAACGAAACAAAAATATTCATTGAAAATTTCAATATTAAAAAAAACACTCCGCCGTAACAGCTTTCGCTGCCGTGACCAGGATTCGAACCTGGGTTACTACGGCCACAACGTAGGGTCCTAACCACTAGACGATCACGGCTATTGGAGCAGATACCTTTTACAACTTATCGCAGTAACAGTATAGCCAGAAGTATAATGTTGATCAATTACAATCACCAACTACCTGCAACTCGTTAAAACCAAATTATAACTTTACAATTTGTTCGGATTGCAATATTAAAGCAATTAAAAAATGAAAGCGACAAAAGTAGGTCTTTTTATGTAACTTTTTTCGAGCACCCGCGGCTACCGGAACGAATTGGAAGTTATAATGTTGTCCAATTTCAATTGCTTTCTTATCTACTCCGATAGCCGTGATCGTCTAGTGGTTAGGACCCTACGTTGTGGCCGTAGTAACCCAGGTTCGAATCCTGGTCACG
>DWCF01001746.1:0-28022 GCA_018230265.1 Delias oraia | reverse complement strand
CAATTGTTGAATTTTGATGGATTACAAAGGATAAAGCTGTTTTGTTAGGTCTATAATGTATATTATTGTAAATGTTATTTATAAGTGATGACAACAAGGCCTTTAGATGCAATTATAAATTAATAGCTAGGATAAGTAAACATTTGTTAAATTTAATATTGTTTTTAACATTTGATACTGTAAAATTAGTCATTTTTCTGATAAATTTAAATATTTTTATCTTTATAAACTTACTTTTTTTTAATATGTTAGATTATCAGTGCAACTATTAAACATGATTTGTTGCGCAATTATTTTATCTTACACCAGTAATATAAGGAATAAAAATACATAAGTTGAAGATCTTATAATTTTTAAAACGATTTTATATTCCTTATTTAATCACACATACTGTTTAAAATATAACACTATCCTGAACATAATCTACCAAATGTGCATTACTTAGAATGTAATAATTGATAATATTTTATTTTGATATCTTACTTGCTTCAAGTAAGATATTAAAACTAAAAGTGGATTTAAAATTAAAATCCAAAAGTCTACATAAGTTCAAATTAGAATAAAGTTAAACCAATACGGTTATATCTTATACAAAATATCTGATTATCATTCAAAAAATCTCTTCGTTTTTACTTATAAGAAAAATACTTTCTAATATAAATTTTATTCCCCTATGACTGACTCTTCATTGGTATATTTCCATACATATAAAACAAACGTAAAAGAACGATGGAAAAACAAATCACTGGTCAATATTCTTGAATTTGAATTTAGAACAAGAACAAGAGAATATTTTATAGAGGCTATAGAGTGTGGTGTTATAACTGTTAATGATCAAAAAGTCAAACCGACTTACAAATTACAACTTGTTGATTTTATAAAACACACAGTACATTTACATGAACCAAAAGTTCCATTAATAACATTTATTGCTAAAGAAAAAGATTATGTCGTTATTAATAAACCGGCAGGAGTACCCTGTCACCCTACAGGTGGTTATTTTGAATATTCAATAACAAGGAGTCTTTTTGGCGACAAAAAAGTGGCATGTGTCAATAGGTTAGATATGCCCGTTTCTGGTGTACTGATAATAACATTTGATAATTTAAGAGAAAATATGATGAAAATTTCAGATGCGCAAAAAATTTACGTCGCTAAAGTTTACGGAAATTTTCCTGATTTTATTGATTGCCGTGCAAAAATAATTTGTGAAGAAGGAAGGAGGAGATTTGTTGATGAACGTGGTAAAGAATGTCAAACCAAATTTACAAAATTAGAATATAAAAATGGATACAGTTTGGTAAAATGTGTGCCAATTACTGGAAGAACTCATCAGATTAGAATTCATTTACAAAGTTTGGGGTTTCCAATTTGTAATGATTTTATCTATGGGAAAGAAGTCGAAACACCAAATGAGTCAAAAAATCCTTGTACAGTGACTTTTAAAGAAGATAAAATTTATGACTGTATTTTAAAACATTGTAAAGGGCAGAATAATAGGGGATTTGAACTGAAAGATAAGCATATATGTCTACACGCTTGTGCCTACAAATTTAATGATATTTGGTATAAGGCTCTTTGGCCTGAATGGACAAGGTTATAATTTATAATCATAAAACATATACCAAAGGAAAGTAAATATTAATAAATATATCTAACATAATGTTTTAATATATTAAGATATTATAATGTATCTTACAATTATCTTATTTATGTGATTATAAAGCGTACAAATTTAATTAGATTTATAATATAAATAATAATAACAATATTTTCTTTTAGATTAAACATTGTTATATTATAATCACCAATAGTTATATCTAAATCCTCTCAATTGTTATTGTTTCTAATAATATCATATTAGTCTGATTGTTTTATTTTTTTTTGTAAATTTTTTACCCTAAAATGAAGCTCAACATTGCACACCCAACTAATGGAACACAAAAAATGTATGAAATTGAACATAAAGCAGAATTAAAACTTTATGGTAGAAAAGTCGGTGATCAATTTAACGGTGAATTGGTAGACGAAAAATTTACTGGTTATGTTTTTGAAATTACTGGTGGAGATGATGGACAAGGATTTCCCATGTCTCGTAAATATTTGACACCAAACAGAGTTAGACCACTTCTTAGTAAAGGTGATGTTGGATACAGGTGTAGAAGAAAGGGAGTAAGGATGAGAAAAAGTGTTAGAGGGGCTATTGTATCAGAAGCAATAAATGTACTAAGTCTTATTATTATTAGAGTAGGAGAGAATGAATTAGAAGGGTTAACTGATATAGTAAAGCCTAAGACTCATCTACCAAAAAGAGATGAAAAATTAAGAGCGCTGTTTAACATTCCTGAAGGTGAAGAAATTGTTCCCTTTGTCAAGAATTTTTTAACTAAAAATGCAGGTGGTGAAGAATTTAAAATGCCTACTATAAAACCTACTGGTCATATTCATGCAGCTAGAAAAGCAAAAATTGAAGCTTCTAAAAAAGCGCATGCTGATAAAAAAGCTAGAAATGAAGAGTTAAGACAAAATTGGATTAAGACTTATAATATACAACTTAATTAAATTATTTTCGGTTTATTAATTATTTGTATTAATTTTAAAATATTTTTTATATAAAAACTTTTTTTTCAAATCTTTATGTTGTTTTATAGTTTAAATAAATTGTTTTTTTTATTATTTGTAGATACCTTCTGTTCATTAAAATATCATTTTTTAAAAAATTACAAACTAAGAAACAATTATAAACAAATTCTAACTATAAAGTAATATATGTCATTTATTATTTTACTTTATATCTTTGTCTATTTTTTCTTCTATCATTTTTACTTCTTCATTAATAAAATCTTGTATTACATTTCTGACTGTTAAAAAAGGACTTATATTAACTTTTTTAGAATTAAAAAGATATTTGAAAATATTTTTTATATTTTCTGGTAAATATAAATTTGTCAACATATACATATCAATCATATCTTTATATTCACCTGATATCAATTTTATAAAGAAAAAATCAGACTTCTTTTTTAAATTTAAAGTAAATCTTTTGGTAGTCGGACATTTATGCTTAGTGTCTGTCGAACCACATTTATAACAAAAAATAAAAGGGATGTTTTCTTTGAGATCGTATCTAATAAAAGTAGAAGATCTGTTTTCACACATTTTCGATGGAGAAAATAAAATGCAGTCTTTTTTATGTAAAAAATGTTCCGAAATCGGCACATCTTCTTTTTCCCAACCTTCTAGATGTTTTTTACAGTATACACACATGGCTGATAAATCTTTTGCAGTTGATTTACAAATATATCCACATATTGCTAGTAAATGTGGATTGCTTTTGTAACCTTCCAAAGGCCAGCTTTTATTGATAAAAGTTTTATATCTTTGCTCATATGAAAACATAAGGGGAATATAAAAAATAAAGTTTTATTAATACAAGTGAAAAATTTAAAAATACACAAGCTTGTTTTTTACACATAGAAATTTACGTATAAATCTTTAAAATTGATTTTTAGTAATCACCAATATTATAATTAAATTCTGGATAATATCCTGAAATTATTGTGTGATTGTTGATACAAAGTCCTCCAAAGTGATTGTAAATAACTTCACTTATTTCTAAACTTTCACAATGTATTAAAAGCATATGACTGAGTTTTACAAATTCAAAGTTATAATCAGGGAAGGTTTCTATTACGAAATATTTTGAGACATCCGCATTAAAAAGAAATACAATTTTTGTAGGGTCGAAAGAACTCACAAAAGGCATATTAAATAATTCTGGAATATCCGTTATTATACAATTTTCATATGCAAATTTCACTAAAAAATCTTCATTGTTTTGAATTTTCAATTGATTAAAGACTTCGACAACTCTTTCTACAACGGATCGATCTTTAAAAATTAAAGCATAGTATCCCGCCTTTTTACAATTAGAAATGCCAAATAGTGGAGATATTTCATCAATAGATTTTTTAAATAATTCTTTGTATTTACAATCATCAGACTGATTCTGTAATATTAGTGGTCCAATAATAACTTTATAATAATCTAACGGCAGATTTTCATTTTGTAGACCGTTAATATGAATATGTTTTATTTTTGATTGATTTCTAAGATGATCAAATGAAGTAAAAAGGATTGACTTTCTAAAAGTAAACATAGAATTGGAAGATATTGCGCATAAATCAGCATCTTCAATATTGTAAAATATAATTTCGTATCCGTTATTGTATCTTATAGACTCATATTGACCAATACGCTCAATAAATCTTATTAATTCGATTTTATTACATTTTGTGTTACAATACACAACGTTACTTCCTACAACAGAATTAATAGTAGGAAAAGTGAGTAAATCTTCATCTGTATTATGATTTTGAACATATTTAATATTAGATTGTATTATTTGTTCAATATAACGTAATTTATTATCTGTGCTAATCTCATGGCGAAATCTTTTTTGCATTAACAAGGGTAACGGATGAGGTTGTAATTCAATTCTTAATGTAGCTATAGTATGCACAGATAAATTAGCGGAAAATGTTGTATTTAATTTATTACGAAATTATTTTATTAGTTAAAATAAGATATTTAAGTTATAACATAGTAATTTTTTATGAAGAAGATAGGTTTAATTAAGTATATTTAGATATATCACGTAAATATTGAAGCAGAAATGTTGTAGATTAAACTTTACAAGAAATAGATTATTTCAACCAAAGTCAAAATAAAAAAAAGTTACAAATTATCTTTAAGTTAAAATATGATTATTAAAATAATCATTTCATTTTTTTTATATTTTAAATATGTATTAAAGTTTTTTTATATAATTTCGAATAATGTTTTTCTATGTTGTCTGAGTAAAAGCGTTAAAAACGAACAGCTTAGTCTTTTGTGAAATTTGATGTTAAATAAATAAAACATTATGTACTAATACTGTCAAAGTAAACTTCAAAATCATGCATAACTAGGCGTATCAAGCTTTTTTAACTATTTCTTATCTTTATTTTTGATATGCATCTTTAACTAACCCGTAAAACAATTCTTAGTAAAAGTTGAAACAACTATCATAGACAAAAAAAAATAATTTTTTGTGTAAACTGAAAAATTTCAAAACATTATCTCTAAAGTGTATGTATATAATTACTTTAATTTATTTTATTTTTACTGTAATTGATCTAATTAAATTAACAAGTCAATGATTCTATGATCTTTTAAGTATTATTAAAAACTTAATAAATTTAAAATCATTGTATAATAAAAAAGCTTTTAAATATATAGAACCTAAAAAAACTTGATTAAAACTCTCAACATTTAAAAAATTTTTGTTTGCTTAAAATTTAATCTGACATTTTTACATTTTACCAATTATTAGTTAAAAAATTATAATTTGTTGTTTAAATTTTCTAAAAACTATAAAAATAAATATTTGTAGCATTTATGAGCATAAAAGATTTATTTAAACAGGACAAAGAAAGACTAAAAGAGTTTACTAAAGAAATAAAAATTAATAATGAATCAATTTATTTTGATTTTTCAAAAACACATATGTCATCTGAAGTAAAAAAAGATTATATTATAAAAATGGAAGATTCAGATATTTATAATAAAATCCATGACATGTTTAATGGTAAGAAAATAAATTATACGGAAAACAGAGAAGTTTTACATACATTATTAAGGAATAAAGATATTATTGAAGCAATAAAAAACAATCATCCGGATAATTTAGATAGCCAAAAAAGAGTTATTTTTGACGAACTTATTAAAATGCGACATTTTGCGAACAAAATCAAAAATAAAACTTGTATTGGTTCCACAGGTAAACCTATAGATACAATTATAAATATTGGTATAGGAGGTAGTGATTTAGGTCCTAAAATGGTGTGTGAAGCACTTAGTCATTATGCACAAAAAGATTTAAAAGTGTATTTTATTTCTAATGTAGATGCAACAGCCACCTTAAAAGTTTTTAACGAGATTAATCCAGCGACCAGTTTGTTTATTATCTGCAGCAAAACTTTTACTACTTTGGAAACAATTCAGAACATGGAACTGGCCTACAAACACTTAGAAAAGTCACTTAACGATATAAGAAAACTTAGCAAAGAAGAAATATTTAACAGTCATTTTGTGGCTGTAAGTTCTAACATAGAAGAAGTAAAAAAATATAACATAAGAGATATTTTTGCGATGTGGGATTTTGTAGGAGGAAGATATTCATTATGGTCTGCTGTAGGATTGTCCATAGCCTGTTATATTGGATTTGATAATTTTCTGGAAATGCTTGAAGGTGCTTCAATAATAGATGAAGAATTTCAAACAAAAAGAAGATGTGATAATGTCCCACTTTTTCACGCAGCAATAGAATGTTTTTATTCTGAACAAGACTACAATAATAAATGTATTGTGAGTTACGACCAATATATGGAGAAATTTTATTTATATTTGCAACAAGCTGAAATGGAAAGCAATGGAAAATATTCTGATGAAACAGATACTGGAATGATTATATGGGGAGGGATTGGAACTGATACACAACATTCATTTTTTCAATTATTACACCAAGGAACTAGGAAAATATTAACAGAGTTTCTTTTTCCATTTAAACCTCTAAATAAAGAATACAATCACCACAATATGCTTCTTAGTAATTGTTTTGCACAGTCAAGGTCATTGATGGAGGGAAAAGATGGAAAAAAAGGTATCGATTATTTTGAAGGTAATAAGCCATCAATAACCATTGGATATTCTAAATTGTGTCCAAGTATTTTAGGGGGGTTGATTGCTCATTACGAGCATAAAATATTTGTACAAGGAGTATATTGGAAAATAAATTCTTTTGATCAATTTGGAGTCACTTTAGGCAAATCAATCGCAACAGATCTTTTAAAAACAATAAATGAGGCTAAAGAACCAAATTACGATGATAGTACAAACAATTTACTAAACAAACTAAACAATACAAAATAAAATTATTTTTTATTTATTTTAATCTCCTATGGTGCAGTGGTAGCATGCTAGTCTGTCACGCTGGTGGCCCGGGTTCGAGTCCCGGTGGGAGAGTTTTTTTAAGTTAAAATATATTGTTGCATAAATGAAATGTGATAATTATAAAACAAAAATTTAAAAAAGATATTTAAGACAAGTCATTTACTAAATAAGAAAATCAACAAACTCTTGTAGGTTTATACCATCATTAGAATCAAATGGTAACAATCTAAGTAAATTACTTAATTCTTCATCTGAAAACTTATCTCCCATTAAAAAGTATTTAGTAATTTCTTGTTTTGTAATATATTGTGACATAAACAATGATAAAGTTTGGGTTAATTCTAATTTGTTCATTAAGGGTATAATATTTTTATTGGTTTAAATTGTGTTTTTCTTTTATTTCGCATAAATAAATAATATCTAAAATTAAATCATCACAAAACTTATCTATTGCAAATAATTTGACTAGTTGCTCTCTAGCATCTATCATTGTTTTGTACAGTTTGTAGATTTCATCAAATTCGTTATGACTGTAAGCATAATCTTTTTTCAAAGCTATGATTTCTGTCATTTCACTTATTAAATTATCATAACTTACTTTTTTAATAGACAAATCTATGTCATTACAAGGTAATTTTTGTCTTAAAAGATCTTTAAATGTGCAAATATTTACAGTCTTATTATTTTTCATATCTGATACTTTATTATAACCGCTAAGCATAGGCAAAACTTGTCCTGAAGATATTCGCATATTTAGAATATCTCGTATATCTTTTAAATTAAAACCTTCAGCATTTCCATAAGTAGATCCTTTGTTCACTATATTTCCTATGTACAGAATACTTCCTAATAAAGTTCTGACGTAATTACTTTTACTTAAATCGGAAAAAAAATTGGTATAAGAAGTTATATTTGATATATTACAACTCTTAATAAGAAAATTTAACTTCATTCCTTTAAGATTTTCTTTAACATCTAAATGACAATCTTCACACTCTCGAAAAAATAAGACATACTTATCTTCTGAGTCAGATGATAAAATATTAGACATTTCTTGTTCAGTAGGAAAATATAGAAGAAGTTGTATTACAAGATTTTCACTAAGGCTTTTACAATCCTGATTTAGAATTTCAGAAACAACTATTTTATAATTACACTTTATTCTAGAAAGTGCAATATTTAATGCATAAGCCTTTTTAGGATCTATAAGTGCTTCTTTTTTATTAAACTTTTCTTTTTCTACCTCTTTTCTTAACTCTTTTTTTATTACAAAATATTCTAAGTCTTCTTTAGTAAAAAATGTTTTGTATTTTTCAACATCAAGACTCTCAAAGATAGTATCTTCCTTAGAAATCTTAGACCATTTAATAGGCATATAAGAAACAGAAGATTCTTTTTTTTTGATTATCATTTTCTTTTTTAATACTTTTTTTTCTTGAGGTTGTACAGGTTCTGCAATAACTTTTTCTTCTAACTTCGTATCAACAGGTTCAATTATTTTTAAATTTTCTACTTCATTTTTAATTTCATCAATGTTCTTTTTAGTCTCTTGGGTTAATTTTGAAGGTTCATTCATAACTTTTATAAAATCTCCTTTCTCTTTTCTAATATATAATGTATTTAAAATTATTTTTTCTAAATTTTGTACCGAAAATATTCCATCTGTTTCTGTCGCATTAATTTCGTTATCTTTTATGTATTTATATAAATTACTAAATCTACTTTGTTGTATTTTACAAACAAACTGTTCAGGAAATTTATGCAAAAAAATATAAATTAACATTTTGCATATGCAATCACCTTCAAAGAAGATTTCGAAGTTTTCTACTAAATCTAAGATCTCCCATTTTTCGAATTCACAAGCTTTAGTTATCAAAAGCTTCATATCAAAATCCATTCCATATGTTTTTATAAGCCTATAAACTAGATCTATTGCTAAATATGCCTTTTCTTTTTCAGAATTTTGAATTATTTCTTTAAGAATTTCTCTTCCATTATTGTTATAGAAAATTGTATATAAGGTTTTAGTATTTAATGAAATTGATAATGATAATAATGAAATGTATGATTTGCTATTATTTAAATATTTTGGTATGTTACTCTTTCTTTCATCTAGAGATTGTATAGATATGATAGTTTTAATCTTCTTATTTAAGTCAAGATTGATACTTAATTTTTGATGTTTTTCATCTTCTATATTTAATGATTTAAGAACATCTATAAATTGAGAATTAACATTTTCTAAGGACTTATTAGACATGGGTAACAAAAACAATACATTAATACATCTATTAAGATTTTTTGTAAAATATGTGGGATATTAGAAACAACATTATACAGAAGTTTCGAATTTTAAAACGTGTATTTTAAGAAGATTTTTATTTTAGATTTATGCTAAAATTTTTATTTGGAATTATTGACATAGGAAGTACAGGAACAAGATTTAATATTTTTGGTTTTTCTGAATATAAAACTTTGCTCAAATATGAACATTACGAAGTCAAAGGAGGTCTACATAAAATGGACAATAATGAAATTACAAAGAGTATTCATAAATTAACTACACAGATACCACAGTATGTTTATAATATACCTATAGGTGTGTATTGTACTGCCGGGTTTAGACATCCCTTAGATTTAACAAGATTAACATACATAAAAAATTTACTAGCTAAATTTAATATTAAGGAATATGGTATTCTTAGTGGTGAATATGAAGCTTATTTAGGCTATGAATCATTAAAATACTTTTTAAAAGATCCTAATTTTATATTAATAGACATGGGAGGAAAAAGTACACAAGTAGCTACGATTGATAGTTATAAAAGTTATAGAATTGGAATTACAAATCTTAAAGATATAGACAAAATCAAACACATATATCCTCTAAATAATAAATTACCAATTTATATTAGTTCGGGATTGACTAAAGATAGAGAAATTAGAATACGTAATATTAAAAATAAATACCTACGGAAATTTCTAAATAAATTAGGAATTAAAAAAAACTTAGTAGGAGTCAAAATTAATTGGACTTTAGGGATGTCCCTTAGATTTTTCAATCAATCTACAAATCAGAATAGTTCATTGCTAAAGATATTTTAGTGTAATACATCTGCGTATGATTTTAAATTTTCACATTCAATACCCTCATATGACAGTGAGTAAAGTACAGGATATATTACAAAGACTAAAAGAAACGTGGTTCGATTTAGTCGTTGTATTAATTTATACAATTGAAAATAAACCTTTGATGTTTCAATATAAAAACATAAAAATGATAGGAAGGGGTACTTTTGGGGTTGTAGTACAAATCAGAGATATGAAAACAAACAAAAACTACGCTCTTAAAAAAGTATTTCAAGATGCGAGATTTCATAATCGGGAACTGGAGATATTTAAAAGTTTAAAACATGACAATATTGTAAAATTACACTTTTATAATTACGACGGAGAAGATGCAAAAGGTAAATTGTTAAATTTATACATGGATTATTATCCTAATAATTTGGAAAGTTTGATTTCAGACAAAAAAGTAAATGTGAAACCATTTATAAGAGATTGGCTATTACAACTTGTACAAGCTCTAAATTATTTACATAGTAAAGGTATATGCCATAGAGATATAAAACCAGCTAATATTTTAATTGATGAAAGTTTAAATAAACTTGTTATTTGTGATATGGGTAGTGCAAAGTTTCTTTCGGATGGTAAAAATAACATAACTTACGTTTGCAGTCGATATTATAGAAGTCCTGAAAATATTCTAGGTATTGAGTCGTATGATTTTAAAATAGATATATGGAGTGCAGGATGTGTTTTTGTAGAATGTCACACAGGCCAGACACTTTTTAAAGGTGGGTCTAATTCCGAAATGATTAGCAAAATTTTAAATATTATAAAATGCAGTACCGCAGATTTGTATGAGATGGGCGTTCCTGAAAAAGAATACAAAGGAAGAGGTATTAAATATTTCTTATGGGAACAAATAGACGACAAAACCCTTATTGAAATGTATGAGAAGATGTTGGTATTTAATCCTAGTAAGAGGGTAGATTCAAATAAATTACTTGATCTGTTGTATAATAAAAAAAATAAAAATTGAACTTTTTTTATTTATTCTACTGTGACTGATTTTGCAAGATTTCTTGGGAAGTCAGGATTGAACCCTCTTAGTACAGCCAAATGATAAGAAAGTAATTGTACAGGTATGACTGTTAGAATTCCTTGTAAACAGTCAATAGTATCAGGTACTACAAACACTCTTTCATTATTAAATAAATTCGCAACACTTTCAGATGAAATTACCAAGGGACAGCCGTTTCTGGCTTTTATCTGATGTATTACATTAGTAGTTTTTTCAATATTCTTATCGTTTGTAACAAAAAGAATTATATTTAGTTTGTCATCTACTAAAGCAATAGGCCCGTGTTTTAATTCTCCTGCCATTATACCTTCAGAATGAATATAAGTTATTTCTTTGATTTTTAAGGCACCTTCCATACAAATTGGATATTGGTAGCCTCTTCCTATCAAAACTAATGATTTTATTTGTGCGATTTCTTCAGCATATTTTTTTATTTCATCGTTTAGTGCCAGTGCTTCGTTAATTTTATGTGTTATATTTTTTAATTCTTCGATTATTAAATTTCTCCTTTCTTGTTTCGATAAATTATTCTGACTGATTTGTAGTGCTATTAAAACCAGTGCTATAAATTGACTAGTGTATGCTTTTGTACTAGCTACACCTATTTCTGGTCCTGCATTAATGTGTACACCACAATGGGTCTCTCTTGATATTGTACTACCAACAATATTAGTTATTCCTACAGTAAGAGCTCCTTGTTTTAGACAATATCTTAGTGCCATTACACTGTCGGCAGTTTCTCCACTTTGTGATATAAAGAAAACACAGTCATTTCTATTGATAGGTGGACATCTATCTAAAAAATCACTGGCTATTTCAACGTTGATAGGTAACTCTACTAATTCCTCAAATAGACCTTTTACACTTAAAGCGGCATGGTAACTTGTTCCACATGCTACAAATATAAATCTACTACATTTTTTTAATGTATTAACGTAATCTCTTATTCCACCTAAATTAACTTGTGACTGTTCGAAATTGATTCTACCTCTCATTGTATTTACAACTGACTCTTTTTGCTCGAAAATTTCTTTAATCATAAAGTGCTCATAGTTTCCTTTCATAATTGCATTTAACTCTGTTTCTATTGTTTTGACTTCTCGCTTGTCACTTAACGTATCTAATTGTTTTGAGTTAGGTCTGTGAATAATTAAATTTCCTGCGAAAATATGACAAATATCAAAATCTTCTAAATAGATCACCTTATTTGTGTGTTCAATTAAGGCGGAAGCATCTGATGATAAAAATACTTCTAACTGATCATTATCTGCCGCATGCAGAGTGCATCTATCAACCCCTTTTCTTAAATCATCAATCAAATGTATATTTGCTGGTGTTGCAGTCATTATTGGTGAAGTAGTGTTTGAAATAAGAGGAGAAGGTGGTTGATCGTCTTTAATATTTCCATAACTTACATCGAAAAAATCTAAAGACATCTTATCTGCACCTTTTAGTCCTACCAAGAGAGGCGAACTAACTCTAACTGCTACCATTTCATTAGGAAAATAAGGAGAAATAAAAACAAAAGAAAAAGCACCATCACACCTTTTAATGACCTTTTTTATAATTTCTACAAATTTAGGAGTATTGGTTTTTTTTAATTCTTCGTTATAAAAATATAATGCAAGTTTTGCTGCCACTTCTGTGTCAGTATCACTTTCAAATACAAAACTACGCTTTTCTAAAAATTCCCTTAGTGTTTTATAATTTGTAATAATCCCGTTATGTACGACACAAAACTTTCCCTCTGGATCAGATTTGAGTGGATGACAATTTATTACACTGGGTTTACCGTGAGTAGCCCATCTTGTATGTGCAATACCTACATGATTATAAAGTAAGCTATCCATATCAACTAAATTCTGTTGATTAGTCATTTCTTCAAGTTTTTCTACTTTACCTACTTCTTTAAACAAAACGAAATTTTTATTGTCATTGCCTTGTATACAAAATCCTGCTGAGTCATATCCTCGATATTCAATTCTTTTTAGACCGTTAATAAGTATCTTTGAAATGTTTTTCTTGGTTTTCTCTGTTAAAAAATTAGCATATCCAAAAATTCCACACATTGTTTATCCTAAAAAAATCTTTTTTATATTTTTTGAATCAGAAATGGACCAATCAAAATTTAAAAAATTTTGTTAAATAAATTAATTAAAATATAACGAAAGATTATTTTTTTATTTTTTTTATTAAGTTCTCCTTTTTTGTTTACTTGTATCATGAAACCTTTTTCATTGGTCTGTTTCATTTTCTTAATTAATTGTTATTTTAACGACAATGTAAGCTAAAACTAATAACATAAAATCTGACAAGAAACACTAATCATATATTAAATGATAAATGATAAAAAGTAGCTTGTTTCACTTTTCCTTTTATTTTTAGATTATCAAAATTTATTTAGTTTACTTGTGTAAAGATTGTAAGACATAACAATTTTTTAAAAAAACGTCAAATTTAATCTAAATTGATTAGAATCATGTCAAACATATTACTCATTACTGTTTTAAAGTTAAACAAATATTTTCACTAATAAAGTTAGGTCAGATGATATTGATACTTTTATAAATTTATATGTTAATTTTTCTATACAGAAAAGTATAAAAAAATAATTATAATTATACTTGTTTACAGTTTCTTTTAAAGTGACGTTTTTTTAATTAATTGCTATGTGTCTTTACTGCTTAATATGAAAATGAGATAGATGATATGTTTTATGATACAATATCATTGATCAATGATAATACAATAAATAAGTTTATTTCATAATTAGACAAGATGTTTAGTATTAATATATTAAACTTTGATTAGAAAATCTTTTTATTAATAAGATACTATTTAATCAAAACACCCTGTGCGGGACTCGAACCCGCGACCCTTAGGTTAAAAGCCTAATGCTCTACCACTGAGCTAACAGGGCTTAATAATTTGCATAAATTAATTTATTTATTAGTAAGCTGTTTATAAATCCATATACAAGTAAATATTTGTATAATACCAATAATAACATTAGCTGTAATCATAAAAATCATCGTAAGCTCTAACCTCTCAGAATTATTAGTAGTAATATTTTCAGATAAAATCTCTAGTATTCCGTGTATAACATCCACCCTTTTGTTTAGAAGATCAACCCTACTTTTAATATCCAGATATTTTCTACATGTTTCATAAACAGAAGAAAATGCAGGATAATCCCAGACGAATTCAGGTTCATCCAAAATATTAGAAACCAGATTCAAAGAAAACCTCAATTTATGCAGTTTCCCTATAATCTTTAAAAGTTGTTTTCTTGTTTTACTTACTTTTCCTTCTTTCTCTACTTCTTCAGGTAAATCTTTAACAACTTCTATTGTAAAATCTACAAGGTTTTCGTAAAAATCCAATTTAACACTTTGAGCAATGGCAATAGAAATGACCATCTTAGTATAATAATTTTCTGAGTTTAGGTATATTACGTCATTAATAATAAATGGATCATCAGTAATACCATATCTAAATGATTCTATCTCTACGTTAGATGGTAGATATTTATTTACTTCAAAATTCTCAATAAGTTTTAAAATTTTAGATTCTTCTCCTTCTTCCATTCCCCAGCAGACTAAAACACCATAATCGTAAAAAAAACAGTCGTGGGATTTATCGTCAAATTTAAAAGACGCATAAAGACACTCTCCAAAATACACAGACACTTTACTTGCAAAATCACATTTCTTTAAATATTTGCACAATCCTTTTAAATTAAAATTTTCTGCTGTGCAATATGAAGTAACTCTAAATAATTCAATGTTTGGTAATACATTCTCTTTTGGTGAGTAATCGGATTCTATGTGTAATGCATAAGCATCCTTTAGAGCTCTAAGTTCAATTCTACTTTGTTTTTTTGTACCAGACATTAATTCATTATTATCGTCTGTTAGATAAATTCTTTGCTTAGTTTGGTCTTTGGTCTTCATTTGGGGTATTTAGAAGTAAAAAAAGTAGAATGTTTCCCCTTAAGACATAAAAGGAGAAAAAAATAATATTCAAAATTTTATTTAAATGTTGTATTTTAATTATTGTATATATGTAAGATTTTTAAAATATAACAATATTAAAATACCGTAAAAAATGCTTAAAAATAAATTTCACTGTAAATAAAGCCTAAAATTATTATTTGTATATGAAACAGTTTTTTTAGTATTAAATTTGTTAATTTTTAAATATTAAGCAATTTTTGTTTATTAAAAAAAGGTTATATTATAAAAATCAACAAAAGGTGTTTTTTATCAACAGCGCTATGTGTTTATAATTGCAATTTATCCTGCCATGTTTTAGTAATGTTGCGATTTTTATAAAAAAACCAACTAAATTTTTGGATCCAAAAAAAAACTTTGAATTTGTTTAAATATACATATTGAATAATAAAAGCTAGAGAGTCTATTAAAGACAACAGCTTAATAGTTTATAAATACTGTTTATATAATACTAAATTTTTTTTAACAACAAAGCATATTATAAAAAAACCTCGTTTTGACAACAGACGAATGTAAATGGGTTTGCAAATACAAAACAGTACACCATACGAGCAAAAAATTGAACCATTTAATAAAAAGAATTATTGTACTTTAGAATTTTGTTTTTTAAAATTGGTATCTTAACATCTTTTAAGAGTTTATTTTGATAATATAAAACTTTATGGATCTAATTTCGATAATATTTTGATAAATTATCTTTTGCGTGTAATTTAAAATTTAATGTTCTAAAAAATTTTTAGTTTATTTTCAAGCATTCAATATAACTTAATTTAATATCTGCATATTAAAGTGATTATAAAGTCGGTTGATAGCAATCAAACACTTATGATATCGCATATGTTATTACATTAAATTGCCTTTTGCACTTTGCTTATCTAACTAATTACATTTGATTTAATTTGCTTATCATATCTGCATTTCAAAC
Organism: Delias oraia; assembly: GCA_018230265.1. Taxonomy (NCBI): domain Eukaryota; kingdom Metazoa; phylum Arthropoda; class Insecta; order Lepidoptera; family Pieridae; genus Delias; species Delias oraia. Next base: position 11,944 of record DWCF01001746.1, on the reverse strand, counting down.
GTCTATAAATTATATTGTTATATTTTTTTAATGTTATAACAGCTCTTTAGTTTCGACCTTCTAGTTATAATTGTACTTTATTAAAAAATATAGAATCCATTTAAGCTTATAATTTTATTTTTAAATTACTCATAAATGTTTAGGAAGCTTTTTTAGAATAGCTTATTGTTTTATAGACGGAAATTCTCGCAAAATATAATTAAAAAAATTACGGAAGTAAAGAAGCGTTTTTTGTTAAAATAAAATGTTGTAACAAATTATAAGTTTACAGTTTTTTAGTTTTAATTTTCAGAATATAATTAACTCGTAAATTGTTACTTATGTGCTAATTTATTTTCGTTTTTTTATACCCCTTTATGGCAATAAATATCAATTGTAAAAAGAAATGGCATCCTAGTCGATATGAAACACAGAAGGAAGTACAAAAAATACACCAAAATATTTCTAAAATGACTGATCATAAAGAAAGTAAGAAAAATGAGCATATACGTAATATCTTGAACAACGAAGATACTGATAGAATGGAGTGGATGTTTGAGTAAAATAACGAATTAATTAATAGCTTAGTTATATTTTTATAATTTACTTAATTTTGGAATCATTTTAGATTCTTGTTTTTTTGTTAAAAGTAATATTGATAGTATTAATATTTGTACTATGTTTATAAAGCTAGTCTTGTAATTATAAAAATATTTAATTAATATTTGACATGTTGATCTTGTGGATATTGACTTTGTTAAACTATGTTCAAAATAAATCTGTTAAGTTTAATTTTTTTTATATAAATTTTCTAAAACGTTAGCTTTTTACTTAATTTTGATCAATTTTTACCCTAAGATGACATTTGAAGAAATTAATGTAAACGAAGTTGTTATGAAGAAGTCGAAAGAAATTCGAGAAGATATAAAAAAAAATAAAAATATTATAATTAATGATTTAATATTAGATGATGATTTTAATGAAATTTATAATAGATGTTGTGAAAACATTTTAGGTTTTCGAAAAGTTCCCTTAGGTATTTCACATGTACCAGTAAAAATCAATAATTATAATTTTTATATACCGATTTGCACTTTTGAAGGAGCCTTAGTTGCTTCTATGTGTCGAGGTATAAAATTAATCAATAAAAGTAATGGAATTACAGGACATGTAGAGAATTTAGGTATTACTAGAAGTTTTGCTATCGAATTTAAGAGTTTTAATGAATCATTAAATTTCTACCAATGGCTTAAAATAGATAAAAATGTCGAATTATTAAAATTAGCAGGTGAAAAAAACAGTCGATTTTGTAAAATAAAATCAATTGAAAGTAAAAATATCTTTGGTGGTGTCGTATTTGTAAAAATATCTGCTTATACAGGAGATGCTATGGGAATGAACATGATTACAAAAGCGGCTAATCAAATTGTAGATGCCATTTTCGAGATATTTAATGACGTCAAACTTGTTACGTTAAGTGCAAACATTTGCACTGATAAAAAATGGTCAGTTGAAAATTACGCTAACGGTCGAGGACGAAAAGTTTTTTTAAGTGTTACGATTAAAGAAGAAGATCTTGTAAATATAATGAAAGTTAAAATCGATGATTTTTTAAATTTGTATCATACTAAAATAGTACTTGGTGGTAGTATAGTACTAGGAGGGTTTAATTGTCAAGCTGCTAATTATGTAGCTGCTACGTTTTTAGCCTTTAATCAAGATTTAGGACATGTTTTAGAATCATCTAATTGTATTATTGATATGAAAAGATCGGGAATAGACTCGTTAGAAGTTAATCTACTTATGCCTTCACTAATTGTAGGAACAATAGGTGGTGGAACACATCTTGAACCGGCGTGTAATTTGTTTGAACAGTTTTATGATCTTACAAAGTTCAGTTTCGATGAATCAGATCTAAGCAATTCCGCAAATTATTTGGCTTTAGTTGTTGCTTCAGCTGTACTTGCTGGGGAAATTTCAGGAATGTGCGCTTTAACTAATAATACGCTTATGGATGCACATTTACGTCTTAACAGGAAACAATAAAAGTTTTGTTTAAACTATAATATTTTGCATCTATAAATCTATAGATTAAGTAAAAGTAAATACTTAGCTATATTTATTCAATCCAATTGGATTGTTTACTACATTTTAAAATGTATTTTACACTAAAAGACATTATAATATTAAGAATTATTGAGACATGTCAAATGTCACTCATTACTATAAATTTTATTTATAACTACCCTTTAACTTGCATATGTCAAACAAGAATAAAATATTTAAGTGTAGTAAACATCTATTAAAAGCGCAATATTTAGATAAAAATTAAGAAACTAATTTGCTCAAAATTATAAGGATTATGTAATTTGTGGTGGTTAAAATTTATCAAAGTAAATGTTTAAAATATTGAACTACTTCTAATTAAATAATTTACAGTGGTTGTATAATACCTTTTAGATTATTAAGTTTTTAAGGTAATAAAAATCTCTTTTATGTATAATTATATTTTTGTTTTAACTAATACGTAGAAGTATGCTTCATAAATATTATTATTTAATAATAGACAATCGTCAACAAGATAACGTTCCATATTTTCTGTTATTATTGTAAACTTGAATTCAAATAAACATATTTAATCTCTAAAAGTAAAATATTTAAAAATTATTGGATGTTTCACTGGGTTAAATTATTTTATCAACATTAAATGTTACAGTTAAATATCATAAGACAATCAATAAATAGAAAATGTTAATACAAACGATCTTTTCAAATTACACATACAAAGTTATACACTTTTTTTAAAAAAATATTTTAATTTTGTCAACATTGCAAAAAAAATCAATTTTTTTCATACCCTTAATTTTATGAATGATAGCAATTAACAAAAAAACTCAAGACATTCACTTCAGATACAAAATGCCTAATTTAATTATAAAACACGAAGGTAAAAACACAGGCATTAAAACAATTCTCGTTAATCTTGAAGATATTGCTAAGTCACTAAGTAGAAATGCAGACGTAATACTAAAATATTTTTCATATTCTTTGTCACTACAAACAAAACACGACGGAAAATTTATAGTCAATGGTAAACACGATCAGAACAAGATGCAAAATATTATCTATGATTTTATCGATCATTTTGTATTGTGTTATAACTGTGAAAATCCAGAGACGTTTTTTATTTTAGATCCTAACTTAAAAATGGAATGTTTAGCATGTGGAAGTAAGACTAGTGTTCGTGAGCATAAAATTAATATTGAGATTTGTAAAAACATTTCTACGCCTACTTCTATCTATACTGATTATATACAGAATGAGGAGACAGAAAATAACTAAGAGTGTAAAAACAAAGGACTAACAGATGAAGAAATAGTGTTTAATATATTAAAAGAAGAAAATGATGATTTTAGTAAACTTGATCTATTTATTGAACAGATACCTAGTAAAGTCTTATTGGGAGCTTATGAAGATTATGTAGAAAAAAATAAAAAATATGAAAATATATCGAAATTTATTGATTATGCACTTGAGAAAGGACTTAAAAGAAATGAAATATCTAAGTATTACACCAGACCACAAGGAGGGAAGAAAAGAAGTATTGAGTTTAAAAAGGAAATAAATAAATATTTTAACTAAATTATAAAGATCTACAAATATATTCTTTTATGACTTTTATACTAGATAGATAGTTATATATATTTATGCTTATAACAATATTCACTGATTGTGCAGCGTTTTAGATTAAATCATTAAAATTAACGTATTAATTAATTTTATTTTGTATTTTGTCTTATCCTTAATATAAATATGGTTTTACTGTATATATTTTTATCTCATCTTTTTAAATTTTTTATTTTTATTACCGTTAAATGTCCAAAAACAGAAATATTGGTAAACAACGTCTTGATAAATATTATAATCTAGCAAAGGAGAAAGGATACAGAGCGAGATCTGCTTTTAAATTAATACAACTTAACAAAAAATATGGATTTCTTAAAGATGCAAAAATTTTAATAGATTTGTGTGCTGCACCGGGTGGGTGGCTACAAGTTGCAGCCCAAGAAATGCCACGACCACGTAAGATCATAGGAATAGATTTAGATCCTATAAAATATATCGGAGACGTTGAATCTTTTATGTGTGATATTACAACAGATGAATGTAGAAAAAGATTATACGGGATGTTAAGTGATACAGAATTAAGACAAGCAGATGTTATATTACATGATGGTGCGCCAAACGTAGGAACATCTTGGGAAAGTGATGCCTTTAATCAAAATTTACTAGTATTCTATTCGTTGCAACTTTCTTCTATATTTCTTAGAGAGGGTGGTACATTTGTGACTAAAATTTTCCGGTCAAATGACTATGATTCTTTGATTTCTGTTCTTAATAAAATGTTTAAAAAAGTAGAGGCTACCAAACCTCTAAGTAGTAGATCTCAGAGTGCGGAAATATTTGTTGTATGTCTAGAATACAAAGGTATTGGTAATTTTGAAGAAGATGCGTTATCGTATGAAAACATTTTTAAAAACGTAGAAAATGATTATGACGAGTACAAATACAATAAGATAAAAATGTCTGAATATATTAGATCTGCAGATCCTGATATCCTTAACAAAATAACAGAAATTGAAAATGATTTACCACTTAAATTCGATGATGAATTCTTATATCTTATTAAAGATCTTAAAATTTTATCTAAAGGAGATCTCAGAAAAGTTTACCAGAAAAAAAAGCAAATTATAAAAGACGTGAAAACTGGAAAAATTTACATTCCTGAACTAGAATATCTTAAAGAAGATGAAGAAAGTGAATACGAAGAGGAATTTGAAATGGTTACATTAACGGTAGATGAAAAGATAAATGAAATTAACGAAGAATTGAATAAAAACAAGAAAACTAAAAAACTTGACAAGAAGGAACTTATTTCTATAGATGCTTTTTATGAGGATGACATGTTTAAAAATATGATTTTAAATGAAGAAGATCATAAATTATTTGAAAATAAAGAAACTACAAAAAATATTGAAAGTGATATAGAAATTGATAGTTGTTCTGATTCGCTTGATGTTAACGAAGAAGAACTTTTATGTATCGCTAGATATAAAGACAATCCGCAGGATTTTATAGAAAGTACTGTTGACAGGTATTGGACAGATCCAGACGAAAAATTACCGAATTATTTAAGAGAAGATCAATTTGAAAATGGTAGACCTAGTAAAGTCGATGAAAGTCGACTAACAAAAAAAGAGAAAGAAGCTTTATTAAGGAGAAAAACGAGAGCGGAACGTAGAGCAGAGAAGTTTATGAAAGATATGATTATAGAAGAGAGTGATGAAGAGAGAGTAATAGCTAAAGAAGTTTATAGAAAAGAATTTAAAAAAACTAAATCTAAAGCGAGAATTATTTTTCCAAAAAAAGGGTCATGTGGTATTCCTAGAGGAAAGGGTAGACTATTACATTTTGATAGAAGACTGAAAAAAGATAAGAGAGCAAAAAAGATGAGGTTATAAAATTACAAATAAATATTTTATTTTTAGTTTTTACATTTTACCAAAACGACTAAATTTTAAGACCCTTTAAATGTCCGAGCTGAGCGAGAAATTAAAAGGTCTAAAATTCATGCAGAAATCTTCTAAAAATAAAGAAACAGACAAAGAGAAATCTTTTAGTACATTTTTTTGTAAAAATACAGTATACCAATATATATCCAAAAAGATGTAAAATATCCCTTTTAATATGTTTACACCTCTAAATAAAGAAACAAGTAAAAAAAGAATTCGTGCTATTGTTAAAGAGAGACGATATATCAAAGATGTTTATTATAAATTTCTATTAGATTTAAGTAGATTAGATGAAGTGTATGTTTTAAAAGTGGAATATGAAGAAAATAGAGACACGTTGTGTCAGATAAAAGAGTTTGCACTTTTTAATTATTTAATTAAAAAAGAAGACATTGATATACAAAAATACGATATTTTCAATTTTAAAAAAGTTTTATTTTTGTATATAAAATTTTGTATTGTTAGAAAGGAATTAATTAAAGCAAAGAAATTACTTAATATCTGTAAGGAGAAGAAATACATTTGTAATGAATATTATGACTTATTAGAAGATATAAAAAAATATTATTAGAATAAAAAATTACACATTTCTTTATATATTGTGGTGTATATGAGTTTTAAATTACTATTTCAATCAATAATATTGATTTTATGTTTCCATCTCAGATAAATATATTACAGTATATCAATTAAGTCTTAAATTAACCTGCTCTATATTAAAATACACGTGTTGTATACAATAATTAGCAATATAATATTGTCATTTAATATTAAATATATTAGGTATATATAGTCTAATGTTTTATTAACTTTTAGCTCCTAAAGTAAGAAAAATCATTCCTCCTACTAGAGAAAACAACGCTACTATTTCTCCAAAGACCATAATCAAAAAGAATGATCCATTGAATTTCTTCTGTTGTGCTTTAGTAACTGAAGCACTAGACGACATCTTCCCTATACAATAAGCACCAAAACAGTTACCAACACCTTGGATAGTACAAGAAACAAGCATTCTAATCCCATGGTCTATAGAAGTTACTTTAGTTATTGTAATATAAAAAAACATAATAATAGAAAAAATAGACGGAGCAGAAATAAAGCCCATAGGCATAATTGCATGAATTAAATCTACAGAATAATCAGCGGCCTTACAAATTCCATTAGCTCCATGTACAAGACCATATGCTACACCTATAAGTGTGGGTAACATAGCAAGGACTACTGCCATTCCTTTTAACATTGTCATCATCGTTTCTTCGTTCATGAAAAGATTATCTGTCATTTATTTAACCCCTTTGTTAAATATTTTTATAAATAAAATGTTTCATTGGTGTTTAATAAAGAAAGGAGATGCAAAAGAATTTTATAGATTAATGTACAAGATAATTAAACATTATATACGTCTAGTATATGTATACAATTTAACTGTAACTTTTATAATCTAATTCTGTATAATTTAAAAATACAAACATACATTAATTATCAAATTAATTATATGTACAAAGTTATATTAGAATATTAATTTTTATTAAAAAGTAAAGATTCAAAGATTATCAAACATGTAATTAAAACTAGATTTTATATATTTTAAATATACCAATAATTTTAATCACACATATAAAATTTATTATTTATATTTTTGATGAAATATGCAATAAAATTTAATTTTATTTTTAGAGTTAAATTTTTACTATTTTGTTTCTTAACAAACAAATTCCAAAAATATAAAAGAATTTATTTTTGCATAATTTTAATTGAAAGTCATCTGTTACCCTTATGGAAAAGAAAACTAAAACATTGCTTATTACTAACATTACAGATTTATCAACATTTACTACACAATTAAAACAATCATATGATATAAGAGAAATTTATACTATACCTAATAATAACAGTCTAGTATTTGTTATTTTTTATAATTTAAAAGATAGTGAAAGATGTTATAGAGAACTGCTGCAAAATGGAATTAAGGTATACTTTACTATAAGTAAATATGAGTTACCAAAAGATCAAGAAAAATGTGACAAAGATAAAAATCAGAGTACTGTTTTTATATCAGCCAAAAATTTGTCTGATTATAACGAGACTACTTTATCTCAATATGGTGAAGTAAAAGAAGTAAGAAATGCAAATGCTTCTACTATTTGTGTAGAGTTTTACGACAGTAGATCAGCAGATGTTTGTTATAAAGATTTAATCAGTAAAAATGTACATATTAAATATGTATGGGATATGTCTACTAAAACTAAGTGGGATATTATTAGACACACTGATGTTGTAATCAGTCAAGTTGTACCTGTACAAAAGAAAAAGAAGCCTGTAGTCGTCGTTAATAAAAACATGTTTATAAAACAATTTGATGATTTTATATCAGAGAATATTGACGAGATAATCAAAGAACTAGATAAATAATTAAATTTATTTTTTTACTGCCTTAAGTGGTTTTTTAGGTCTTAAGTCTTTACTTCCACATCCCTTCTTTCTACAGTTTGTAGCATTTACCGATAGTCTGACATTACATCTCCTACATATAAGTCTCTTATTTCTTTTATTAGCCAGTTCTCTATCATTTTCATCGAGCATATTTCCTCCTCCTAGACATTTTAAAGTAGCATGAATTTCTTGACCATAAAAAGCAGACAAGAAGATGTTGTCTTCTAATAATCTGTTACCAGAGGTTAGATTAATAGAATTGTAGTCTACATTGTTACTAGTTGATAGAATATGTTTTAGATCTCCAGCGGTGTCTACGTTGTAGAAAGTTGACTTATTGTTAAATTTACAAATAATTGACATGGGTATAAAAAATTATAAATTTTTAAAAATTGAAAAAAAGGCTTGTCAGTTGTAAATTGTTTATGCAACATGTAGTAAAATATTACATTTACTTAGTTTATATGTTTGTATATTAATGTATATATAAATTTATATTTAATGTTTATTTATAAGAGTTGTATATAATTGGTGTATATTTATAAAAGTTGTATATTTTTATATTTACCCATTAGAACTCCGAATGTTTACAATAAATAAGGTCTTTCTTACTTATAAGTGGAGATGGAAGTTAAATGAAGATATGTGTGGAATATGTCAACAAACATTTGATCAGATGTGTCCCAAGTGTACACATCCTCTAGAATGTAAACCTTGTATTGGAATATGTGATCATGTTTATCATCTACATTGTATAGCAGACTGGATAGTAAAGAAAAGATTCTGTCCTATGTGTAGGGTTCCGTGGTCTATTAAAAGAACTTTAGGAAATTGAATAAATGTCAAATTTTTTATTCTTTAAAAGAGGTTTAAATTTTTTGTTATTTTAAGTTCTTTACCATAATGTCTTACAATTATAAACATCAGAATATTTGTAAGATTAAAAAGTCAGATGCCGTTAAAATATTTCATCTGTATAATTTATACTTATTTTATATACGTTTTGTATTTTATGATAAATTACATACAAGTAAATAACTTTGAATGATTTTGATTATTTTACATACATGAACATTTGCTAAAATAACTTTAGACATGACTTAATTTTATATTATTGTATTTATTATACAGTTTAACATTTTATTCTTTTTTTAAATTTTTTTTTACCCCATTTATGGCTATAAATTTTGCGTATGAAGTCGTAGACCCTACAAAAGTGATAAAATCACAAATTGACAGTGCGAGAGTATCTTTTAAAAAAACAAGAGAAACAGCTAGTACACTCAGAAAGAGATCTCTTCTTAATGCCATTTCCTATTTAAATAATGTTGTAGTAAAAAAGGAATGTGTACCTATGAGAAGATATGCTAGAGGATGTGGGCACACTAGACAAGCAAAAGCTTTTGGACAGAGAAAAGGTAGATGGCCTAAAAAATCAGCACTTGCTCTTTTACAAGTACTAGAGAATATTAAAGAACAAGCAGTGGAAAAAGGAATGGATTTAGAGAAATTGGATTTGGATCATGTACAGATTTGTAGAGCTCCTAAAGTTTTTGGTAGAATTTTTAGAGCACATGGGAGAGTAAATCCATTCAATAAAAGTCCATGTCATATTTTAGTAGCAGCTAAGGTGAGAGATTTAGAAGTTAATGAAGAAAATGATATTATGAAACAAGAATAAATTTATTATTTATTTATATTATCTATATTATTTATTTATATTATTTATATTATTTATTTATATTGTCTATATTATTTATTTATATTGTCTATATTATTTATTTATATTGTCTATATTATTTTACATACTAAAATGTAATCTACGACTTATTTAAAATAAATATTTAACATATATTTAAAATGTATCGTTGACTTATATAAAATATATCTATGACATTTTATAACATATACATATTTCATAAAGATATATAGAAATGTTTTATTTTTAACTATATAGATAATACACATTTGGTTGTCATATAAATTGTCTAAATATTGTAATGTATACCTTCTAATAATTATTGACTTTTTTTTACCCTTTTTATGCAAAACATCACCGAGGAAATAAAAATACATTTACCAAACATTTTACAGGAAGCAGACAAAACAAGACAAACTACTAATAATACTTATCTTTTTCAAGAAGAAACCTTAAAGATTGATAATAAAATATCATTAAACTTTTCGTATGATGAAGTTTTATCTTCTGGTAAAGTATTTAAAGACTACAAATCTTTTACTGATTTTGTAGAAGGAAAAGACTTAACAAAACAAGAGTCAAAATTTAATCCCTACGAAGATAACTCAGGAACATCTGTTTCAATAAATCTTAAAGATTCAATAATAATAGCAGCTGATACTAGGCATTGTTCAGAAATGGGTATCTATAGTAGAAACACTACTAAAATATTTCCTATTGGTGACTTTTTACTGACAGTCACTGGATTTTATGCAGATGGTGTGGAACTCTGGAATAGACTGAAATATCAAGTATTGCTATACGAAGCATTTAATAAAATATCAATACACAGTCTTGCTAATTTAGCTAGTAAGATAATGTACTCTAAAAGACTATTTCCATACTATTCTTATATTACAATCAGTGGGTTTGAAAATGAGATTCCTTTTGTTTACTCTTTTGACTGTTTAGGACATTTTGAAAAAGTTGACTCTGTTTGTAATGGAAGTGGGTCTTCTCTTATACAACCATTGTTGGATTCTTTAATTGAGAAGAAAAACTGGATTGGAAGTAGTTATGAAGTAACAGAAGAATATGTAAAAGATGTGGTAAGACGAGCTTTTGATGCTGCTTCTGAACGAGATGTAAAAACAGGTGATAGTATGGAGATGTACATAATTCGTAAAGATGGTATGTGTAGAGAAGTAGAAAAATTGAGACAAGATTAAAGAACATTTTGTTTATTAAATTTTTTAATTATAAATAATGCATAAACAAAAATTAATTAAATTCAAAATAATGCATAAACAAAAATTAAATAAATTAAAAACAATGCATAAACAAAAATTAAATAAATTAAAAATAATGCATAAACAAAAATTAAATAAATTAAAAACAATGCAACGCTCATTTTAACATATTTTATTTTAATAATAAATCAGTAACAATTGCTTATTATAATTCAAAGTAGTATAATAAATGTTATGAGTATTATATTGTTAATTATTTCATGATCATGTTTTAATTAGAAATATTCTAGGTATGTCCAATAAAATTTACTTACAAGTACAAAGTTATAATATTATTTGCGGATTTCTTTAATTAAACTGGAAATTCATCAATTCAGTTTGTTTCTCAGTGTATTTTGATTATAATAATTAATATTTGATATTAAATTTGATTAAAATATTAAATATTTGTACGTAATTGAATGGCATAATCATTTGTAATATTTAAATGTAATATTTAATTAATGATAGTTTTATCTTTATACTAAAAATTTAATATTTTTAGAAATTTTCTTGTGTACATGGTTTTTTAGTCTTTTAATATTGATCTTTGGTTTTTTTACGACAAAAAAAATTGAAAGTTTAGAATTACAACTTATGTTATTTTTATCATCAAAAAATCCATTTACTTAAATTCTGCCGAAATATTATATTGAATTTTGTTATAATAAATACCCTAATTGGAAAGTTACGCCAGATCATTGTAATCTTATTAATAAAAGAATTTTATTTATTTTTTACCCCTATTTTTGGAAAAAAATAAATATTATAGAATCGACAAAAACATGCTTTTTAAGTTTTCTTAAATAGCTAAATGAATTTAAAAAGCATTTTAAAATTTGTTTGTGTATAAATAAAGTATATTTTAGTCTTTTTTTAGCAATTTTATAATATTTATTTTTTTCTCCTTTTTACAAGGGCAATGTTTTTCGTATCTATATTAACTAAGAAAATAAACGTCGTCTACATTACATGTATAAAGAAAGTTATTC
>DWCF01001745.1:0-28024 GCA_018230265.1 Delias oraia | reverse complement strand
GGAGGGTGGGCAGCAGCGCCCTTTCGAGTACAGCAGATGTTCTGCGATCACCAACCCACCTGCCAAGCGTGGTGATTAAGGCAAATAACCCCCTATGACCAAAACAAACAATTTACGGCCCCTAGTTGCCGGCAGCGTCGCTAGTCCCAGTTACGGTAGCGGCTGTGGGTTCAGCGGGGCAGGGGGTGTGAAGAATCTCCGGCAGCGGCACGGCTACCGCCACCCAACGACCTTGCACCTGGCGACATATAAGGCACGCACTTTGAGGACCGACAAGAAGATGTATGAGCTGAAGGAGGCAGTGAGCAAGTTACACATCGTAGGGTTATCAGAATTCGAAGAGAGGGGCTTCTTTGGGGGAGGCCTATGTCCAGCAGTGTACTTGAATAGGCTGATGATGATGATGATGATGATGATTTTCGCACACCCATATTGAGAATAAAACTTAAACTAATTCTTGATTTTCTCTATATTCGTATATTGAAATTTTATTCAATAAATAATGGTGAGTTTTTATGAAAAAAAGACCTCAGTTGCATGAGGACGAACTAAAGAGCGTAATTTTATTCTATATATATATGCGCCCATTTGTTTATTAACCTCTAATTTTCTACTGATGTTATAAAGGGAGAGGATAGTACGTCAGATATCATATCAATACTTATCAATTATCATCATCATATCAGCCTATTGAGGTCCTAGTGTTGCTGAAATACAAGACTTCGCCAGTCTTGGTATTGCGCCGATACACCTGTTATTGGTCTTGGTATTACGCTCCCAGTCTTGGTCTTGCAAGTCTTGCCTATAAGACTATTGCTATTTAGTTAAGTTTACTGGATGCTGGTCGCTTCCGACAGGTATGCATGGAGGTCCGAAGGGAAGGCCTATACTGCTGGACAGTAGACGCCCTACGTCTGAAATGATGATGAAAGTTTTCTTCAGATCTTAGAAAAACCTATCAGAATAATCATTTTGAGCTTGAATTAGCATAGTTATAGTAAAGACCAACCAGATATATAAATGTCTAAAGATATAATGTGAAATTACAAAAATTACCAAAAAAAAAAACAGATGCAGGACGCAAGAGTCTTGCAGGCTTAGTCTTGTTCTTGCTCAAGTCTTATACGGCAGTCTTGGTCTTGCATTCGTGCAAGACTGAATTTGAGCATCACTAACTGCTGGACATAGGCCTCTGTCAAAGTCTCCCACCTATTACGACCTGGAGCGATCTGGATTCAGCGATTGCCCGCAACCATAACACTGGTTTTAACCATGAACAACGCTTGAGCGTAGATAACGATAAAACTAATTTATTAACACAATTATGTTTATGTGGAAAACCAGGAAGCGTTATATTGTTCATTGTGACTTGAGATACAATATTCATGTATGCTTATTATTAATCGTCAATCAATTTCAAGAATTATTTTTATCATAAATATTACGTGACGTTAATCATAAATATTGTAGATATTTTTTGTAATATGAAGTTTTAGAAAAGTATCTTAGTTCAGAATTTATTCCAACTTTTATATTTAATTTTACGGAATTTACTTTATTTTAACGTGAAGTTTAAAAATGAAAATTATTTCCGCTAATGTAGGAATGTTGTATCTAATAATAATTTGATTGATAACACGGTAAGAGTTTTCACTTTAAACCGATAGCAAAAATAGAAGCAACTGTTCTATTATATTCTAATCTCAGGTTCTAAATATTATGACTTCTTAGATTTGGGCGTGACGGTAAAAAGTCTCCGAGTCTGTCCTTAATCATGAAACATTTTTTTTACTCTTAATAGTTTGTTTATCGTTTTTGTAGCCATATAATAAATTTGATAAGTACTGTCACAATTTTTAAGATTTTTGATACGATTCCATTTTAAGATAAATATAACTTCTTAGCTTCAGTGAATTTCATGTCCTTTGAATATATTATTTGATAATGTCTCTAGCGTCTATACTTATATGTATTATAAACGATGCTTGGCTTAAGATATAAGATATATAATAGATATAATAGTATTTTTTTTATAAAAGAAAAAATATTTATTTTATGCGTTTGCTGTGTAGTTTTTGTTAGCATTTCTTTACCGAATATTGCGCCGTACGAAATTGTTGTCCATAAAATGTCCCTATGACGTAGTAGGTACTTAGACTATATTAATTAAAAAAAGATAAAGGATGTTAGGATTACATATTAATTACTGCACGCTTTCATGCCACAATTAATATGAATTACAAGCCTATTTTTCCATTGTGTTGATTGTTTTCCGTTACCCAACCAATGAAGGTTATTTACTACTGTTTAAATATACGTTAAAGGCTCCGTATATTATAAATGTGATACAATTACATTCTTCGTTATGATTGCTGAATCATTCGGAAAATTCCGCTCCCGTGGGAGAGCCATACTAAAGCATATGGGCGGTGGTATTCTCTTACCATATAGAAGACCTATTAGTCTCGTTTCCGCTAAACTATAAAACAAGAAAATGCAAGTATGAACATGCAATACTCATTTGCAATAATGATTTATGACCCTTCTGTCGCGCCGCTCGAGAATCATGTCTGGTTCCAATTCCTAAAAGCCGATTTGACAAATAAACATTTAAATAAAGTAATTAAACATTTCTTCAAATTTGCTGTAGATAGTTTTTGTTGATGTCACTGTGTGTTGCCACTCTTTAGCCAAAACGACTTGATCGATTTTTAAGTAACTTTGTTTTAGGTCACAGACTTGGTCAACATCATACTCCTAAATGTTTATGATTCTTTGAAAAATACATAAGTATATTTACTTTTCCCATTATCCCATATTTTTTAATGTCGATATTAGTACTTAATTTGTATAGCAAACAGTGTTTTCTGGAGTTATCTAGGATTTTATATATATAATATCATTAATGTTTGATCGATAAAATAGCTTTGTGTATTATATAAGGTTTTATTTTTTAAAGATAACTTTATAATGTTAATCGGGAGGCAAACTCGCTCTTTTTTGAAGTTTTCCAAGTCATCTCCCAGCAGGAGCTAAGCCGAGACTGTGTTGCTGGTCTTTTTAAGCTTCAAATTTGAAGTTAAACCGCTAAAGCTAAAATGTAATGTGTAAAATATATTGAAAACAAATGACTATCTCGAGACGATGGTCGAATAAGATCGAGAGTACATCGAGGGCACGTAACGATGTCACCTTGGGATTGTTTAAATCGAGCGATTATGCTCCTGCGGTCAGTGGAAATGTTTCGTATAATTTAAATACACAATGACAAAAATCTCTGCCGTGTGTAAAGATAAGCGTTAAATACGTAATAACATGTACAATACATAATATTAAACTGTGACGGAATGAAAATGATTTTAAATTTCTACGTCTGCATTTTGATGTAAGAAGCGATCATTGTAATTTTTCTGGCTTTAGCTCATACTAAATACACGACTTGTGTGCTCTCCTTAAAAATTAATAATTAATAATTTGTAATTTAAGGATACGAAGTCACAGCGGTGCTATTAAGATTTTGTTAAGTATTTTTTAAATCAGTTTTACAGCTGCTATATAGACACTAGTCAATTTATTTGTGTTACAAAATCGTAATTGATATTTCCTCCTTCAGTTCTGTCTTTGCTTCTTGAATTGTGTTATTTACGAGTACTTTACACAACTAGACAACTAGATTTCTATATTTGTGTTTTTTTTTAAATACAACGCAAACATAAAATATAATTCTGTATAAGTTTACATTATAATATTATTAAATGTGTTTCAAAGCCTATATACATATCTTAAAATCTATCAGTCATTGGTTGTTTAACGAAGATGTGTTACAAACCGACCAAGGTCGTTAATTATTTCCGTGTTCTATAATTACTCACAGCTGGGCGTGTTGCTATGTACGATTAACATGTATAATTATTTTATGAGATATCATATAATATTGATATGCAATGAATAAAATAGCAACATATAGGACTATATGCTAGCATGCGTTTTCTTTGTTACTGTGGTTTTGTGAGAATTTTTCTAAATAAACTCTAAATTCTAAATTTGTATCATGAAGCGAGAGGTATCACTTCAATTAGAATACTCACTAAACTTGAGCATGGTTAAATCTCGGGTGAATATATTGTATTTAAAATATCAAAGTAGTTATTATAGTAAAGATCCTCAAATAAGCCACTATTATTATAATTGAGTTTGGATTGTTATGCTACAGTCATTAATCACTGAAAATGTTGTGGAAAAAGATTGGTTAAAAATTCATTTTAGACGAATCGACTCAATCACTGACATATTCGCAAACATAAAAATATTATATAACATTTTTGTATGTGTAGCGTTGTGAGCAGTTTTAATATTCCAATTGTCATAGAAAACCCTTCTGTTTTATGTTTAAGTATCACAAATTGAACTGAGTGCAATTGTTGCAGGATCTTTACTGTGTCAGGAGCGATTTGGGTAATTTGCTCAAGGCACTGGGACGTCTCGACGAAGCGAAGGTAAATACAATTTGGCTTTAGCTTTCTGGTTTACTCTGAAGTTAACAGGATTCCCTTGTTCCTTGCCTTTGTGTCTTTAAAAGTTAGAGTACTCTCAGTACCATCAGCGAACATTGCAATTGCGTAAAACATATTACGTTTCCCACTGCACGAGCGTAGCTTACATAATGGTTTCAACGACCGTTTATTGATTTTTAACTAGTGATGTACTCAACTGTTTAAACCATTACTGTGGCAGCGGAAGGGAACGGGAGGTCGGCGTTTCGAGATGACCTGCCCGCTCCTTTCGTATTTCCCAAACTGTCACATACTTATCAACCGATGCAAACTGTCGTTGATACTCTGTGACGGCAACTGCGTAAATGTACACCAATCTTCCACGCAACGTTGATGTTTTCAACTGAGATGCCTATTTCATTTGCTAAATATTAAAATCTTTATAGCCACTGTGGTGTAAGTGAACATTGTGTGGAAGACGACAGGATAACGGAGAGTACTGTAATTATAAAAGTAAATGTAAATTGGTGATAGTGCTAAAGTCCTGTTTCCTTCCTATTAGTGAGTACTTCGAATCTGTGCTTGTAGTGATTTCTTAATATACAAACGAGGATCTATTAGCGTTTATTTCACTAGCGGTATGACGTAGTGTGTTTTGTTTATTTCTGCAATATTATTTGGTCATACACATGTTGCCCGAAGACTGCTCAATGGCAGCGTGAGCTGGCAAGAGATCCTCCCAAGTCTCATTACATAAACGATATATGATAGACTTGAATCGGCTGAACTAGTTTGACTCAAAATCGACTAATTCTGTTATATTTTCACAAGGTGTTGTCTGGTAAGACAGTAGGTGTGACTGCCGCTGTATCTAGCTGGGTTATGGTTGGTACCACCTCGCAATCACGCTGCGATGACGACATTCTGTGTAACGCAGGTAAAGTGTACAAGGTTTGCCAGAAATGTTATGACAGGTTTCGGACACAACGCGTGATATTTGACTGTTCATTGTCGTGACCATCTTCCCATCGGTTAGGAAGTGGAAGCGGCTACCTCTCTCGCTCCGTTCGTTTGGTTGTAGATTTGGATTCGTGCAGCTGGTCGTTTACATTTCCTACTGATGCGTCCTCGCAGTCAGCGTAGCTTCGTGACCGTAGGGTGCACTATGCGTAAAAATACCGTCGTGGTTGATATTCGGTGAGCGCTTTGCATATTTCCATAAGAACCAAGAGCGCCGAATGTCAGCCACAGCACTGGTGTAATCAAATGGTTTGGCGTAGAATACATCTCGAATACCATCACCGTAAAAGCTGTTCCATCTGCCCATACTAATGTGATTATTTTGTGTGTTTAGGCATGTTATTTGAAAGCTATTGAAACAAGGCCAGACTTTGCAGTGGCATGGAGTAACTTAGGTTGCGTTTTTAACGCACAGAGTGAAATCTGGTTGGCTATCCACCATTTTGAAAAGGCCGTGGCGTTGGACCCCAATTTTTTGGATGCGTACATAAATCTTGGAAATGTACTCAAGGAGGCTAGAATTTTCGACAGGTAAAAAATATAAACACTAAAAAATGTATTTTGCATGCATAGCAGATTTATCTCATGTATTTTTTTGTTAAACAGGGCAGTAGCCGCGTACTTGCGAGCACTTAACCTATCTCCCAACAATGCCGTTGTGCACGGAAATTTAGCGTGCGTGTACTACGAACAAGGGCTCATAGACTTGGCCATCGACACCTACAGAAGAGCGATTGAACTTCAACCTAATTTCCCTGACGCGTACTGTAATTTAGCCAACGCTCTCAAAGAAAAGGGTCAAGTGGTAGATGCTGAAGAATGTTACAATACAGCTCTAAGATTGTGTCCGTCACACGCGGATTCGCTCAACAATTTGGCCAATATCAAGCGCGAGCAAGGTTACATAGAAGAAGCCACTCGGTTGTATCTGAAGGCACTGGAAGTGTTCCCAGAGTTCGCCGCTGCTCACAGCAACTTGGCTTCAGTTCTGCAGCAACAAGGCAAGCTAAACGAGGCTCTGATGCATTACAAGGAGGCTATCCGTATTCAGCCGACTTTCGCTGATGCCTACAGCAACATGGGAAACACGCTCAAAGAAATGCTGGATGTCGCAGGAGCGTTGCAATGTTACACTAGGGCGATACAAATAAACCCAGCCTTCGCGGACGCCCACAGCAACCTTGCCAGCATTCACAAGGACTCTGGCAACATTCCCGAGGCCATCCAGTCATATCGGACGGCCTTGAAACTGAAACCGGACTTCCCCGACGCCTATTGCAACTTGGCGCATTGTTTGCAAATAGTTTGCGATTGGACAGACTACGAGGCGAGAATGAAAAAATTGGTCAGCATCGTGGCTGAACAATTGGACAAGAATAGGTTGCCTTCAGTTCATCCGCATCACTCTATGCTTTACCCGCTATCGCACGACTTCAGGAAGGCCATCGCCGCCCGGCATGCGAACCTGTGCCTAGAAAAGGTTCAAGTGCTACACAAACCTGCGTACAAATTCCCGCGCGATTTGCAAGGCCGACTGCGTATCGGATACGTAAGCAGTGATTTTGGCAACCACCCAACGTCCCATCTCATGCAATCCGTGCCGGGGCTGCATGACAAGTCCAAAGTTGAGATATTCTGCTACGCGCTAAGTCCCGACGATGGCACCACCTTCCGGTCCAAGATCGCACGCGAGTCTGAGCATTTCATTGATTTATCGCAGCTTCCGTGCAACGGAAAGGCCGCGGAAAAAATATACGCCGATGGGATTAACATTCTCGTAAATATGAATGGCTACACAAAAGGAGCTAGAAATGAGATATTCGCGTTGCGACCTGCGCCCATTCAGGTTATGTGGCTGGGATATCCCGGCACGAGTGGCGCGAGTTATATGGACTACCTGATCACGGATGCTGTGACGTCGCCGATCGAGTTGGCCAGCCAGTACAGCGAGAAGTTAGCGTACATGCCTCACACGTACTTTGTCGGCGATCATAAGCAAATGTTTCCGCATTTGCAGGAGAGATTGATCCTTAGCGACAAGATTAAGTCGCACAATAGTATGGCAAGTTTGGCGGATAACGTCGCGGTGATTAATGCCACTGATTTGTCACCACTCGTTGAGCATACGGACATCAAAGAGATTAAGGAGATAGTGCGAGCGGCGCGGCCCGTGGAGATTTCTCTGAAGGTAGCGGAGCTGCCGACCACGACGCCTATTGAGACTATGATTGCGTCTGGACAAGTTCAGGTGAGTTTTTTTATAGAATGGTCTGCCCATGAACGGCCCTAGCTCTTGCAGGGCCACGGGTGCGTTACCGGAAATTGAGTAGAGTCATTTGAACTATAGAAGAAATACTTATAAATACCCTATGTATTTTTGTAACCTAATCACAATATTTGTTGAGTAATTAATAATATTTATATTATTATGTCCTTTAGTGGTTTAAATCCTTTAGTCCTTTAATGGTAAAAATAAAGCCAAACGCGATAAACTATCTGATATTATTTACCAACATACAATAAAAATAACACATTTGTAAAAACATATCGCATTTGTACAAGTTTTTTATTGGTGTTTACATTTTGTGGCCTCTATAAAATTAACTTTTATTACATTTTTTGGGCTCTGTAGTTGTATTTTATACGTGCGCGTCTATAAAAAAATATGCGTGCAATTTAAAACAGCAATGTATGTTATACAGTATAAAATTTAAACCCTACCAGGAACTAAACATTTTATAGAATATTTAGTAATTCGGATGTTTTATACAGTTTAAGTTATTTAAAATTGAAATTACACTTCTATTGCATTACTTATTTTAGTTACATAAATAGTGAACAAACAAACCGAAACAATTGAAGCCATTTCACTCCAAAAATAAAGAACAAACTTACTTATATCTTATATCTTTATTTGCAATGAAACGTGTTGCATTCAGTACGCATACAGTGCTAACACGTTTTGCAAGAATATTTCTTTGCAGCCAAACCAATGGTGTAAGTGCGAAATAATTATTAATCTTTATATTAGGTTAATATTTTATAATTATATGTTGTCCTCAAATTCATTCCATTATAAAAATTATAGTTATTCAACCAATATAGTTATATATATATGTCTATATATAAATATAATTTATTCTTAAATAATCAAGATTAATATATATATATATATATATTAATAATCAAGAATTAATAAATATATATATATTATATAAATAAAAATTATTATATATCCTAACAGATGTGCACATGCTGCTTTTATTATATTTTTAAGCCTAAATCGTATACATCATGTCATATAATTCCATTCTTTCCAGACATCGGTAAATGGTGTGATACTCCAGAACGGGCTAGCCACAACCCAGACGAACAACAAGGCGGCCACCGGCGAAGAAGTGCCCCAGTCTATAGTAATTACAACGAGACAGCAGTACGGCCTCCCAGATGATGCCGTGGTCTATTGCAACTTCAACCAGCTATACAAAATAGATCCCCTGACGTTACATATGTGGGTCTATATATTGAAACACGTGCCAAACAGTGTGCTGTGGCTTCTACGCTTCCCGGCGGTCGGTGAACCGAATCTGCAGGCTACTGCTCAGCAATTGGGTGAGTTTTATCTATATTTGCAGTTTTTATAGTCCAGCAGTTAGTTATGGTAAGATGTCACCGCCGCTCATGGACCATCGCGCCAATTTCCACGTTGCGCTTGGGTTGCTAGCTTTATACGGCGCTTAAGCGATATAATTTCACTGGTCACTCACCGAAACACAGTACAAGTACTGTTTTAAGCTGGGATTTTGTGTGCCCGTGGTGTTATGTGACTATATAATAAAAATAAAAAAGTAACTTTTTTATGAGAGCTGATAAGTATGAAATTCATAGGTTTTGACCATTAACCATAATAATCTAATGAATTGAGACTAGCGTTATTTCGTTATTATAATTTAAACATTATATATATATAGATTTAGACTATGATTATATTTTTATATATAGACTAGACATTATATATAGACTATATGTTTAGACTATGATTGTACTAATCATTTTGGATGGTTTACGTGAATTATGCACGAAATCATTCGAGCGGTTCTTCATTTATCACACTTTTTGTAACAAAGAATTCAATATATAGCGGATCATTTTGTTAATGGAGATTTTGCTGTCATGCACGTTCTGGGTCGCTAGTATCTTATAAATAAAAGCGTTAAAATACCGGTTATCGGGGTATTGTTATGTTAAAGTGAATTAATAATGTACATCTGCCTAGGACTCCCTCCTGGACGAATCATATTCTCGAATGTCGCGGCGAAAGAGGAGCACGTGCGAAGGGGTCAGCTGGCTGATGTTTGCCTCGACACGCCACTGTGCAATGGCCACACGACCAGTATGGATATTCTGTGGACCGGCACGCCTGTTGTCACGTTGCCTGGCGAAACACTCGCCTCACGGTAAGAATCTACTACATTTTTCTTACGGTATTGTGGACAACGTAGCAGGTGGGTCACCACCGTAGATGGACCACTATCGCCCATTGACAACCGCGCCATAGTCCGCGCATTGGTAGTTTTGCCTAGGTTAGATCAGGATACAGATATTATTTGCTGTTAAAATTTAGTATCGACTCTTAAATTGAGTTTTAACAATACATATTGCATTCTTTTTTTATTAATTTAATAGCGATTTAAATAATTACAAATACCTTTAGTTTAGATTTTTTATTATTATTAATGTAGGTGACCGATGGTTATTTATTAGCCTTTACTAAGAGATGAATTAGTTTCTACGGTTAAAAGTGAACTTTGATATATAGTAGTGGTAGCTTAATGAATAATGTTATTTACAGAGTGGCGGCGTCGCAATTAAACACGCTCGGTTCTCCTGAATTAATTGCGAGAACGCGACAGGAGTACCAAGACATTGCTGTCAGACTCGGCACAGATAGGGAATAGTGAGTATCCATCTATATAATATATGCATTACAACGTAAATGTTCGCCTAATGTTTTATAAACGCGTGTACTGTATGGATATACAGTGCATTTCATATATAACGACCTCGGTTGTAACGATTTTTCGGTTATAGCGACGTCGAACTTGCGTTCCTTGAATTTGAAGCATAGTCTTGTAAGATGTTTCGATTACAGCGACTTCAGATATAACGTCAATTTCGGGTATAGCGACTTGTTTTTATTGACTTTTTTTTATGACAGATTCCTAGGAATCTGTTGTGTATATGACGGACGGACTGGGTCGGCAAAGGCACAGAGACGATTCTATAAAACTATTAAGCTTTCTTTTTTTTTTGCTTACATTCACAGACGGTCAAACAAAAGCTTTGTTCGTATGTAAGACACTTAGCACGGGTATGAAGTTAACATATTATTAAAAATCATTTTATTAACATATAGAGACTGGAAAATGGAGAAAAAAATGTTGATCTGTGTAAAATTTAAAGATTTACTTTCTACAATTTCTACGTCTGCGCTTCAACAAACACAAGAAGAAACAAATCGCAATCTAAATGAGATTCCAAAAACTAGAGATGCATTATCTCTATAACAGCGCTCAACAAGCACTGTTTATTTGGTGAAGGCCAAAATAATTTAGATGTAGAAGAAATTATAAAAATGGAATACAGCTTACAGCGGGCACAAATACTAAATTTAGTATTAACTAAATTTATTAAAACTGAACACATTTTTTCAATAAAATCCGTGTGCATGACATTACCTCGGATATAGTGACGACGTTAAAGTGGTTCCTACGTCGTCGTTATTACCGAAATGCGCTGTACTTACTCATAACATACCTCAATAAGATTGAATGTTCTAGCATGATGCTGATAGTATTATAATGAAAAATTGTCGATTTCCTCATTCTGATTTTGACATATAAATTAATGATTTGGTGTAGCATTAACAGCTTTGTATTACACTATGATATTTTTATCTTGATATATGTACAACTTATTAAATACGTAGAAAAAATTAGATGCTTTTAGTAATTTTAATATTTTTAAACAGCTTAAGAGCAATCCGGGCGAAGGTTTGGGCAGCCCGTACCGAGAGTCCTCTGTTCGACTGCAAAGCGTACGCCACCGGTTTGGAGATGCTCTACAACAAAATGTGGATGCAGTATAGGCGAGGAGACAGGCCGGACCACGTGCAGGCCATAGACAAATAGACTAAATCACACTGCGACCATAGTGAAAGGACAATGAAGAAACGACGCTGTTAGTGAAGTGAAGTGTGTGTTAAGTGACTTAGCCTCTGTGCGACTCTGTGACTGAAGTGTAACATTTACAACATAGTGGTGTTATCTGTGTCCATTTAAAACGCGCCATGTTTTAGTTAATAAATATTTCCTCATTGTTCGTTGAAATAGAAGTGAGTTTAAGTTAAAAACTTTATATCTCTTTACGAATAAATAATTCACGAGATGATAATGCAAAAAGATATTTGTCTATGCTCACGGCTGTCATGTGATTTATGTAACGTAATATTTGTTGTTCCATAATTATATATCATAAGATTTTAACTGTGTATCAAAATCCCAGCCAATTGATTTGTTTTATTTGGAACATTTATATGCTTAGAATAAACTTTTTCGCGTGTTTGTTTTTTTGTGTATAAATATTAATTGTAATAATTTCGATGTATGTGCAATTTTTTTTTTATATTTCAAAGTATTGTGTTCATACGACCCAGTTGATTAACTAAAAAGTCGAGCTCTTATAATTGCAGGAATTGATTTGACATTGTATATATAATAATGCTTCAGTCATCATAATATTAATTTATAACATGCCCATTTGTACTAATGCAACACAAAACTTACAACGGCCATTGAAAAACGATTTGAATTGTGTGAGTGTAGTCTAATAAATTGTGTATTTATTTAATAAAATTAATATTCCCTCACTTTTCAATATGGATTAAAATATACATCAAACATTGACTATGAGTGTAAGATTTACTCTATACTTTAGAATCTCGAGCCATCAATTCTCCATATCAAGATTCGATCTTAGTGCAAATGGACATGAACTAGTTTATATATGAAATAATATTTAGTTAAACTAGTAATTTTTTGTATATATGATGACATTATTTGCATAATTAATGATGCTGCTAATGACAGTATGGTTGGACTCTCGATCTCTTATCGACATGAAAATAGTCTAATTATTTATGTATTCTCACAATTAGGATCTTATACCCATTTATAGTAGCAATAATTCAATTTGTGGCCTTCGTAGCGTGTGCCATTATAAATGCAATACGTTTTGACATTCATTTAATAACTTGAAATAAAAATTTACTCAATATGTTAGTGGTAAGTAAATTATTTTATTAAGTATGTAAGTAAAGTGGAATTTATTTTAATATTGTGGGAACGGTGTCGCAGTGTTTGGTCAAAAACAACATTATAATTAAATAGTATTATCAAATATTCGGCTTTTGATTATAATCTTAGATTAGAACTTTATGCGGATATAATGTGTATACCATGAACGGAAACCAAAAAATTATAGCATTTCTTCAATTGAATTGTAATTGAAATACTAATAATTTCTATACTGTATTTAAAATGTTGTAATCATAGCTCGTATAGACTGAATGCCTACCGTGAATTTGATAAAATTGAGCCAGACACAGGCTATAAAAATATTCAAACTACGTAAGACTGAACGTATCGGAAAGGTAATTTGTAGTTCATTCTGTTTACTATATACTTTTGCGTCATTTAATAAAACTGTCGTAGTAATGACGTCGAATTGATTGTTTTTAAAGCTTTTCGTTGATTATTTTACCTAAATTCGTTGTTTTACCAATTGATTTTCTTAAATTATTTAAGAATATATGACTTCCTGTTATGTAATATATAAGATGTTTGAAACAATGTGATATAATTGTTAGAGAATGTCTGCGTTAGTAAAATGATTCGTTTGTCGAATGTTGGTACGATTGTACGGCTTAATATTTCAAAACATTGAGACAAAATTGTATTATATAGTATGTGGGTCATTTTCGAAGCGCGATATTTGGTTTGATATTGGTTGATTCAGAGAAATCTTTGGAATACAAAGCATTCTTTGATATGACGAGGAAATCTTAAAATCTAATGTTAGCTTATTGCATACATTGCATGGAATGGATTTTGAAAGACATTAAACGGTATGCATCCATTTTCCTGTTTAGTAACACTATTTAACTTGATATGGATTTACGTATGTATGAGAAATACCCAATTCCCTAATGTAAATATAATTAGATTACAAATAAATGAGTGATAATGTGATGGTGTTTTATTTACCTTTTGCTAAAGATTTTTATTTCACGTAGTATCACAGAAATTGTTGATATGTATGTTTACATAATTGTCTAGTGTTTAATAGGAAATGGATCTATTACTGTTCAAACCCCAAGCGACATATCTGCTATATATAGTACGACTTATCGATTTACTTTAAATATAAAATTTAAATATATTCAAAGAGTTTTTGTTGAAGAATCGTATTTTTTTTTATATAGCGTAGTACTACAGATATATTGTTTTAACAGGATTTTTTTTATAGGAAATATAGGATTCTGATTGAAATAACTGACTCAAACGTGATTTAAAGGATGTACGTAGATTCAAAGCAAAGTTACATTAAATATATTTAATTATATCATTAAGAACTGCATAAAACATGTCTTACTTAGCTTTAGTGCTAAATGTAGATATACACTCTAATATATGTTACTTGAAATAACGTCTTAAATTGCTTTGTCGCTGGCGTGCATTATTTTATATATATGAGACTATAAGATACTAGAGAAAAGATCCGATTTTAGCAATGTTTTGGATATAGCTTTACTGTGTACAGCCTTTTAAGAAGTTTAATAACTACTCCAATAACTAGATGTCGCTAAGCGTTACGCCGCTACTCAAATATCAAGATTAACGAGGTTAATTTATATTGTCTTACTATTCTTAAATATTTTTATAGTTTCTATATTCAGAGAGTAAGTTATCCGTGGCTCTTAAATGGGTAAACTAATTTTTGATTTGCTTAGCTTCTATTAAATAATGAACCATTTATATCCGTAAACACATTTTAATAATCGGAAAGTTAAGTTTTTTAAAAAATGTAGCTAAAAATAACTGAAATGGTAGTTATCTTCATATTTTAAGCGAAAACAGGAAAGTAGTAACAATACAAGTCACTCCAGAGATGGGATGTGTAGGGAAAAAGTTATAAGTTAAGTGCTTTCCTATCACCATAAAGTATGTGCGGGCTTATTCGGCGCTATGCAGTAGGTAATAGAAATGCGATGGTGCGTTCCATTCTGTAGCAAGTTGCCGGCTGCCGCGCATCGATGGTGTTCTACTAAACGCGGCAGTCGCGGTTCTGGCACCGAGAGGGGATACCGTTCCGACAACGCTACAATGCCACTCGCGCGCTTTATTAATAACACGAACGACAAACTCGTATCCCCATACGATTCGTGCCGCGAATAATATGATCACACGTGACAAACGGACTAAAGTTTCATTCATTAAAACAAGTTGACAAGTGAAAATGAAATGGACAGAGTGCGGTTAAAAATGATAATTAGCGCGATATTCTTTTGTTTAGTGATGGGCGCGGTGCTCACGGGGGCGCCTGGCGCTACAGACGCCTGTCACCGGGTGGCCGGCGAGAATGCTGTTAAGTGCAACGTACGGACGCTTTCCTCCGACCGGGATCTGATCGGTTCGATGCACCCCGATGGCGCGGAAAGGCTAGCCATCACCTGCGGCGCGGATCCAATCGAGAGTACGCTCAAGGATCACCAATTCAGTAAAATGAAAGACTTGGCGGAGATAATTCTGTCCACTTGTAAAATACTCCGGCTGCCAGGCAATGTGTTCGAAGGGTTGCGCGGCTTAAAAACCTTGCAGTTACGCACTATGAATTATGAATGGGGCCATAATAAAGAATTGGAGATGTCCTTTGGTGCCTTTAACGGCTTGAGGGAGCTACATACGCTGGATCTGGGGTTCAATAACATAAGAAAGATACCCTCTGATTTATTTTGTGCGCTTGAAAATGTAATTTCACTAAACCTCACTCGTAATAAGATAAAGTTTGTTGACGAATTGGGATTCGGGCACAAATGTGGTTCTACACTGCAAACTATCGATCTGAGCTACAATGACATCATGTCTTTGCCAGCTGACTCGGAAATATTACATCTGAGGCGGCTCACGCAACTCTACTTGCAGAACAATAAAATAAGCGAGCTACCAGCGGAAGTTTTTAGTGATCTTCTGTCGTTAAAAGTTGTGAACCTCTCCGATAACGCAATAAATTACTTGCCAGAAGGTTTGTTTCAGAACACGAGGGAAATTCGTGAAATATATTTGAGGAATAATGAACTGGAAATATTGCCCAAACGAATATTTAATAGGCTGGATCAGTTGCTCGTTTTAGATCTTTCAGTGAATAAATTAAAGGGCGATCACATAGAAGATGAAACGTTTAGTGGCCTAATACGATTAATTGTGCTCGACCTGTCCCATAACGCTATCGCCCGCATCGCTCAGAATATGTTCAAAGACTTATTCTTCTTACAAAATTTGAACCTCATCAACAATACTATAGGATTTATTGACGACAACGCATTTTCACCACTTTTTAATCTCCATACGTTAAACATAGGCAATAATAAACTTAGAACTATCGAAGATCATATGTTTAACGGTTTATTTATCTTGAATAAATTAAATTTGAACAACAATTTACTAACATATATAAGTGAAAATGCGTTTAAAAATTGTTCAGACCTCAAGGAGTTAGATTTAAGTTCGAATAAGTTAACCAATGTACCGGAAGCAATAGCGCAATTACCGTTTTTAAAGTCGTTAGACCTAGGTGAAAATTTACTAACGGACATAACGAACAGTTCGTTTCAAAATTTATCACAGCTAACCGGCTTGCGTTTAATCGAAAATCAAATTGGGAATCTCACAGCGGGTATGTTCTGGGGTATGCCCAGCCTACAAGTGCTTAATTTGGCGAAAAATAAAATACAGTCGATCGGGACTGATACGTTTCAAAGAAACACTCAGCTGGAAGCCGTGCGACTTGACACTAACTACATTTCAGATATAAATGGTGTATTTGTGTCATTGAAAAAGTTGTTATGGCTGAGTCTATCAGAAAATCATTTAGTTTGGTTTGATTATGCATTCGTTCCCCCTAATTTAAAATGGCTCGACATTCATGCGAACTTCATCGAAATTCTCGGTAATTACTATAAAATTCAGACAGAGTTACGCGTTAAGACATTGGACGCGAGCCATAACCGTGTCGTTGCTTTATCAGCCATGTCCCTGCCGAATAGCATTGAGCTTTTATTTGTTAACAACAATGAGATTTCAACGATAGAGCCAGATACGTTTATTGATAAAACCAATTTGACACGTGTTGATATGTATGCAAATAAAATCGAAACATTAGACGCAAACAGTTTACGCATCGCGAGTTCAGATGACCGTACATTACCTCAGTTCTATATAAGTGCTAACCCATTCCGATGCGACTGCACAATGAAATGGCTTTTACTTATAAATGCCGTCACTTCCCGACAATACCCGTACGTGATGGATTTGAATAACGTCGTATGTAAAGAATCTTATGTCCGCGGTGTCAAAAATCAAGCCGTCAGTTCCCTACACATAAAAGACTTCCTCTGTAAATATGAGAGCCATTGTCCCGATGATTGTACATGCTGTGATTTCACTTTTTGTAATTGTAAATCCGTGTGCCCGCAAGATTGTTCTTGCTATCATGATTCAACAAAGACGACAAATGTAGTCGATTGTTCTGCGAAAAAAGCCACCGTTATGCCCCGCGATATGCCGGCAACTGCCACTCATATTTACTTAGACGGAAATTCCTATAACGAGCTTAATGAAACTCAGTTCGAATTAATGCAGAAAGCTGTTGTTATGTATTTGAATTCCAGCGATATTATAAGTATTCAAAACAACACATTTCGTGAACTGGGCGACCTCAAAATACTGCATTTAGACAATAACAAATTAAAACGCCTCCAAGGCCTCGAGTTTTCTAAACTAAATAACATAAGAGAACTGTACCTACAGAACAACGGCATTGAGTTCATTTCAAATGTAACATTTACATTCTTGGGCTCCTTAGAAGTTTTACGGTTGGACGGAAATAGACTCGTCAATTACGGCCTGTGGCATTTGGACGATAATAAAAAATTACAAACGCTGTTCGTCGGCAATAACCTATGGTCTTGTAATTGTAAATATTTACAAGGTCTACTCACATACATTACACAGAACGTTGAGAAGGTTGTCGATATACGTAATCTGTGGTGCATAAGCGAGAAATCCAGTTTTACTAAGAAACCGTTGAACTTAAATGTGACAATTTGTAGTGAAATACGTGATAATTCAGTGATAAGCGCGTTTTTCGTCTCCAACAACATACCATTACTGGCCTCCATTCTCACCGGTTTCATGCTTCTTTTATTAATATTAGCTTTAGTGTTCACATTTAGATATGCCTGCAGAATGTGGTTGTACTCAAATTGCGGCATTAAGCTCTTTCCCCTAGCGAACGCTTTTAACGACGCCGATAAGCTTTACGATGCTTATATCTGTTACAGTCCAAAAGACGAAGAGTTCGTTATAGAATCCTTAGCGCGGGAGCTCGAGAACGGCTATCCCTCATATCATCTCTGTTTGCATTACAGGGATGTTCCACATTTCGAAGCGACTTACGCTCAGTTCCCTGATTTAGTAGTCGAGGCGACCGAAGCCTCGCGGCGTATAATAGTCGTTCTCACGAAGAATTTTATCTCAACTGAATGGTCTCAGATAGAATTCCGACAAGCGTTACAGCGTGCTCTTAGAAATAATCCACACAAATTAATAATTGTCTCGGTGGGTCCGGCGTCGCGCGATCCGGAATTGAAGTCGTATTTAAAAACAGGTTTCGAGATAACGTGGAAGGAAAAACGCTTTTGGGAGAGGTTACGGTACGCGATGCCATCGTGCAAGCGGCGGGGGCACAAGTTGAAAAGGCTCAATTACGGCCGGAATTCCAATACGTACACAATGGACGCGTCTGTGTTAAACAGCACTTGCCAAACGCTCTGCGGCAAATCAGCGAATTCCGCTGAACGTTCGCCGTGCGATCGCCCTCTGTCCGAGCACATATACTCCACTATTGATTCTGATTATTCGTCCAACGACTTCCAAGGGCGGCATAATCCGCAGGCTGTGGTGTTGCAACATACAGTTCAGACGTACCTGGTGTAAAACTAGTTGTAAATAACAGAAGATCTCATTATAACCGTATCGTCTAAATATCGGTAGACATTTATTGAGCAAGTCGCTTTGTTGTGAGAGTTTTCGAATGAATCATGTCGTCCGATTGTGTATGTATATAGACCTGATGGTGTTTATAGTTGTGTAACTTTTGTACAATAACGATACCAAATTTCGCATTTAAAAGATTCGCTTATTTATTAAATTACTTTGAATTGTTCTAAGTATTACTTTGAAAGACTGTAAATTATTGTAGATTACTCGACTATGGCTGATGTTTGTATAGATGATTAATAAAATGTTTATAACTCGAAAGACTATTAATTGTGCTCATTATAACATTGGGAATGTTGAATACGTAATATATCAATCTTTTAAACAACCCAAACTAAACACGATAAACAACTCAGAAATTTACAAAATATCAATAAAAAGATATCAAAAATATAAAAATTAACAATATGTTATACATATGTATATATATTTAACGTAACAAGGGCCAATACATGTTTTATTTCCACTTCAATCCCTTTTTACGGCTCCAGCTAGATTACAGCCGTTTCGCGGTAATAGAATTGAAAAAAATATGACTATTGGATGTCACCTCTTGATAATATAATTTATACAATTCTTTGTATAGAACAATATTTATTAAATAGAATATTCAGTTTCATACAAGTACATCGAACTAACATTAAATTCCTAAAAGGCAAATAGAAGACAAGGCATAGATAAATGTTTTAGTTTTTGATAATTTTATCAATTAAAAACTATTATAAAAACAAATATTAATTACTATAATTATATATATGTACTTTCTTTATAAACATAAAATAGTTCCTTATACTTTATTCATCAGAGAACCAATATGTGAAATTACAGTGTTATATAAATGTCGTAATGTAATAATATAACTTCAAAACCGTATCCCTTGAAGTGCGGCAACTGCTCTGGTGGAATTCGTACTGTCCATGGGCGTTGGATCTATTATATAAAAACATTAAAATAACTTAACAAAATGCTTCTTAAAGTCTACCATGAAGCGAGAGGTATCGGATTCGAATCCTGGTCGAGACAATTATAATGTAATTTATAATTTGTTCGGTCTCTGGAAGGCCTGGCTGGCGAGTGTGTTAACACTGTCACACCCATGGGAGAGTGTTGCTGTAGCATATGCTGACGCACGAATTTAACCAGCTCTTCCGAAGTGATACCACGGGCTCTCAGAACACTGAGAGAAATGGTAATGGTCAGAGTGAAATGGTAGTTGTACTTGAAACGGTACTTCTGTATTTCGCTTAGTGAAAATATAGGAGCCCCTTAAAAATACTGCTTAAGCGGGGTAAAAATCCTGCATCACAACCAATGCGCGGACTAAGGCGCAGTTGTACATGGGCGGTGGTGTTCTTTTACCAAATTAGATCTACCTATTCCTTTGTCCGCTATACCGTAATAAAGCAAACTTTGTTGTCAATTCCTTTTAAAGTGGATAGATTGATAGGGTTGCTTGATTGGATAAACGACAAAAATAGATTAGCTATATGATTTCTGACGCCCTCTTTGCGTAACGAAATTGTCGCGTTAAAATTTGAGTGTGACAAGAGCGCCCCTGTAAACGCATATTAAATTTATTGCTTGTAAAACGAGGAGCTAATTTTGAGTTACGTTTTATTGTGTTAGCTTAACTACTTTAGGCGTGGCGCCGCGGGAGAGGCATGGCAACTGAGTTTCAGAACGCGTGACCCTTATCAGTTGAGATAAGAGAATGTATAGTTGGTTTTATAATTTGAAGAATCTAGTTACATACATTAGAAAAGGTCTCAAAGCGAATCCTAGGTATAATTATAACAGTTTATTGCATAATGGAGGTACTATTTTGATAATGGTTTAATTATTGTTATTTTCTCTTCTTTTTATGATATAGCGGACAACGGAGCGGATACGGTCTCCTATATGGTAAGAAAACACCGCCGTCCATGAACAACCGCGCCACTGTCCGCGCATTGGTTATGTTGCCGGATTTTTAAGACGCTTAAGCGGCACTTTTAAGGGCTTCCAATATTCTCACTGACTGCGAAACACAGTACACGTACCGTTTCACTCTGAGTATTCTGGGAGCTCGTGGTATCACTTCGGACTTGTTGGCCCAATCAGTGCGACAGCATATGCTTCAGCATGGCTCTCCCACTTACAAAACTTACTTCTTGTGCTTGTTCTTAATAAATAAAATAAGATATGTCAACTGCTTGTTACCAGTAAATAATGTTTTACTTTACATTTTACAACAGTTAAAGTAGGTGCTAGGATTTCGAGCTAAAACAAAGTTAAAACCAACTCAAGTGTATTAAATGTAAAGATCTGCTTTCAAAATTTTTTCTAACTTCTGATAAGTATATTTATTTTCAAGAAACTTATCTAATTCTCAAAAACTTTTGACAACTGTAACGAACAGTGCCTTCCGTCCTAATTAAACACGAAAATTTCTCATAAACTTTACAACGTATAACATTATGCATTTGAGTAATAATAAAGAATGAAAGTCTATATCAACATTGATTGCTGATGTAAACTTTATGATATAATAAAGGACCTTCTACGCCATTCTAGCCTCTATGCAAATAAGGCATTCGAACTAGACTAAGACTATTATCGCATGATATATGTGCCATGGAATCAAGCTCCTCTGGGTGTTTTTATAGCTACTGAAACGTGTCATCTATTGTAGATACGTTTATTACGTTAGCATGTGTTTAAAATTATGACTGCGCGCCCGATTGATAATTAATGACTAAAAATGATCGCCATAGCTCATAGGGAGCGTTCCAGTATTACGTAACGCAATTTTTGAAGTTTTTTGATTCTCCCTTCATGTAACGACCGTAACATTTACCCCGGTACGATACTATTTTGTAATACGTGATTATTTTTATCCAAAATTTACAATATTGCTTAAAGTATCGGAAAGTCGCTAAATTATCTTAATCGTTTTTGCGATGGAATAAATCAATAAAATAGTATTGATTAAAATTTAAATAAATGAAACTCCCAAGACATGCATATTGCTTTGTTTATTTCTCTTAGAGTTATCTTTTTTATTAAAAAAAGGAAATAACATAACATCCCCTTCATTTGAAAATATTACAAAATCATTTAATAATTGCGATACGTAATAATGAATTTTCCCTAAAGGATTTTGGTGTTAACGTCATCGTCGATTTGAAATGTATGCTGGTCTCCGATTTGAAATGCTTGAGATTTAAAAAAATATTGTTTTATGCTCACTTTTAACATGCATGTATGTTAAACAGCAAATACACAGTTATGATGTTTAAGCGACTTTTGGCGTTAAGCGATAAGTGAATGAATGATCGCTCGCGCGTGTCTCAGACGTGCATTGTATTAAGTATTAACAATGAACATTGAACATTCACAATTGTTATGTACAATTACGTCATATGCCAGCTCCGAGAAGCGTAACTTATAAACGTTGTTATGTAATGCAAAAAATACTGATATCTCTGTGCATTATAATTTAAAATGTAGTCTGTGGACAATACAAATAATTTTATAGATATTATAATAATAAAGAAGATTGAATGTTTGCAAAAATACAGATGGGAAGGCATACCTACTACATATTATATTTACACACTATATTTTAAAATATTTTTCCCGATTTCTATTTACAAAATTTTCAACTTTAGTAATCTCTAAATATTTTAATTTATTTTTATATAAACGTTAAAATTAGATCTGAAAACTAATTTTTAAACTGCATACGAATAATTTTTAAATTGAATAGCATTATGTCCACTACTAAGCTGAAGATATAATTCGAATGCCAATTCAGAAACTATTTCAGTTGAATAGTATATCACTTCTTCTTGCTAGACCTGTTCCCATTTACTTGGGGTCGGCCTTCCTAGTCCGCATTCTCAATAGTATCTTCTCAATTCTATTCTCAATCAAATATATCTTATCGTAATGGCAGTGTTCGTAAGAAAACATTTTCGTTCGACAGTGTTTTCTTCGACTTACTTTGCAAATTCTGCACTCACTGACTTACTTTGCAGTTTTATTTTTAGACACAAAGATTTTTTATTATTCGGGTTAATATTTATATATAAGGTTATCCTTTTAATTACAAATATCGATTCATTAGATCCAGAGATTAACCAGTCATTTTTTAAAATTTATAGTGGACAACGGAGCAGGTGGGTCTCCTATATGGTAAGAGAATAGCGTCGCACATGAACAACCGTGCCGCAGTCCGCGCATAGGTTATGTTGCCGTCTTTTTACGCCATTTAAGCGGCATTTTTATGGGCCTCCGACATCCTCACTCTTTCAATGAAACACGTACCAACACGTAACGTATGTTGCTTATTCTGTGAGCCCGTGGTGTCACTTCGGACGAGCCTAAATACTGCGTCAGCTTTAGACACAAACTTACCTTCATAATATTAGTAGAGATAATCTAAGGATTACGCAATAATTGCCAACGGGAATATCAATATCTCGTACAGTTAGGCACGTGCTGAACGATTTATGATGGAACATGAGTATTGTCTCTTCGTAATGTATGAATGATAATCGTGCTGCAATGTGATATGAATACGTTGGAACTTTGTGGGTGGTTAGTGGTCGCGTTGAATGGGAATGGTGTATTATTCGTATGAGCGGATATCTGTGAAAATATTTTTTTGATATCTTCAATAACAGATTTGTGGTGGTTTTGCTTCAGAGAAATTGAGTTTCTATAAGTAATATGTTTTTTACAGAGTGAATTAAATTTGACGTGTTATTTTGTCATAATATCGTTGTTATATCCCAAATCTTGTAAACATTTCAAGTCTTATATATATCCTTTTTTATTTTATAGCATGCAACTAGGCAGACGTATCTTCTGTATGCGAAACAAGCCGCGCTTTGATTATGTTGCCGGCTTATTATGTCACGTGAGTGGTCTAATTTGACTGGCTTTCGATATACTCATTTAGCGAAACACAGTACAAGTACTCTACTGTTTAAGTTACATGCTGAATTTCTGTGAACCCATGGTATCACTTCAGACTAGCCGGCATAAATCCCAATTAGTGCATCAGCATTTCTTTGCCACGATGTTAAACTGTCCGGCCACTGTGGCTACTTTGGATTTGGAGCGCGGATCGAAGTCGATACCTCTGCTACGTGGTAAAAATCAACATTAAACTTGACATCACCCTTATGCTCCAACCCACGGAAACTTTAGGTCCCAGTAATTGAATCCGGGAACTATTCGCAACATGCATTGAAAGCCAGACTTACAACTTAAGTACCTACATAATAAATCTTTGTTCTTAATCTTTAAATAAGGTTAAATAATTAAACATGATATATATAATACAAATATTAGTTGAGTTTGCGATTCTATGATGCATTTGAATTATTGTTTTGGGAACTGTTATCAGTTATTTGTGCAACTCAGTACTTTGAAATACACTGGTAACAATTCTAAGTATAGCGTAATGAAATATTAACAGTTGGTAACAATATTTATAGCTGCGATAAAACAGTAGCTAAGAGTTACAAAGTATGAAGTCGATGGGACGATAAATATATTTAATTGTAGGCGGAAAGGTTCTGTTCTGGAAATAAAACTATAACATTGCTATTTGCTATGAGAATAACAAAATACATATATACTTAGACTTATATTCTCGAGAAAGTGTATTCAAGATATAAATGGTTTAACAGATTTTCCGTGGAGTTTTTCCGGATTTAAACCGAACTAGCCCTGACTTGAACGAATTGAATTTCGTCAAGCTTCGTGAAGAAATTTATGTGATGTCCGCACCAATAATGCCACAAATGGACAAAAACAATTCTGAGATCACAGATTCGGTATACATCAAACATTTGGTATACGAATTATATATGACACTATATTTTTTTGTCTGCAAATGGTGGTACACGTGCAGGAGGCTCATCTAGGAGAAGCGGTCCTTCGCTAATGGACACACCTAGCCCTTGCAAAATTGCGGCTATGTTACTGGCCTATAAGGAATACGTAATCTATTATATGTATTTATTAAACAATACCCAAAATTTAATTCTTATATAATTCACAAGTGTTCTTATAAGTCTACTACGAAGCGAGAGATAGATATCGATCCCCGGTTCAAATAAATAAAAAACATTTTTTCGGTCTTTGGAAGGGCTGGGCGAGTACTATCTAAGAGATTATTATCACTGTCACACCTATGGGAGAGCAATGTTGACGCACATTTTGGGCAAGCTCTTCTCAAGTGATCCCACAGGCTCACAGACAACCAGCTTGATATAGTACTTCTACTGTGTTTCGATGCAGTTTCGATACAGTTAAAGCGGGGTAAAAAGCCGGCAACATAAACAACGCGGATAATGACACAGTTGTGCACGGGCGGTTTTAATCTCTAACCAAATAAAAATACGCCTGCTCTGTTACCCGCTGTACCATGAATTAATCAAAGATTAGATACATACGATTGGAATACGAATTACACATGGTTCTATTATATGTATCGATTAAATAATTTCTAACGTCTTTCTTGTAAAATTCATAAATGGACGATAAATATAGCTTATAGGTACATTCAAATGTAGTTGATTGCAGGGTTTTTAAATCTTATAAGAATTACTATGTTATGTCGTACAGTTTACATAATAACTACATGTTCGGCCTTACAGGAAACGAGCGAGAATCGTTATTGGATGCATGAATATAGAAAGCTTTTCCCTTCATAAAAGATAACATTTCATTCTGCTCGCTGTGCTAAAATTAAAAGAAAACAGTTACCGATTTAATTATTCTGCGGCCATACCTAAAATTTCAATCTAGATCAGTCTTTTCCAACGTTTTACGTGCACCACTGTTACGTTTCTAAAAGTTTGCGACTTGCTTATTTCTTAAAATCAGAAAATTGTTTATTTTAATGATCGTAAATGATTTTAGAATGAAATCATTATAATTGTTTTCAGAGTAAGTAAAACATATTACGAAAAACTGAAGTACAATTTCAAGATAATTTGAGATTTGAGATAATGGCAATTTAAAACAAAATATTACGTAATAATTTATAGAATTTTTTAAAAGTATTTTCTTTTTCTATTAAATATGGCACTGATAACTTATATTGCATTTAAATAGCGGAGTGAAAGAGTTAAAGAAATGTCGAGTACATCTTTGAACTGCTCCTTAACTTTTTAATTCTCTAACAACTTCTTAAACTCCCACGATAGTTCAAGCCGAGGTCCGAGTCTCGCAGGAGACGCCCTTGTGTTAGTCGCGTAAAATCCCCAGCGAGATCTACCGCTCGCGCATACTGCCCGCGATAAAGGTGTCAAGACCGTTTGGTCACACAGCAAGTAGTCATTCCAAAAGAAAAAACTTTTTAACAACTCAAATTGCCCCCTTGTGGGCCCCAAGTTAAAAAACACCGCACTTCTGATGAATGAAAATGTATTTTCATCACCCTAAAATTGTAGCTCGAATAAAATTTTGCAAGAAAATTATTTTAAGTTTGAAAGTCATGAAAGCGTTTTATAGATACACTTTCGCGAGATAAGATACCTTGGCAACATTTCAAAATATGATATCAATAACTAGACAATTTGAATTTCAATATTTAACTTGAGAAATGAATAAATCGGAATGTGTTGTTTGTAATTAATTAAAACATAGATATATTATACATATATGTATTCGATCAAATTTAACATATATATTCATAAACTTTATTTTATACAACCCGATATAAAAGTTGATCCGTGAGCCTGAAATATATTTAAATGAATTTAAAAATTTATAGAAAAAATTGTTATTTATCCTACTAATATTATAAACATGAAAATTTGTAAGTGGGGATGGATGGATGTTTGTTAGTCTTACACGCAAAAACTGCAGAACGGATTTTTATGAAACTTTACAATAATAACGCACATATATTAGAATAACCGTGTTTAAATAGTGTTAAAATACAATTTTACCCGTGTTAGACCTATAGAAATTTAGAAATGATAACACGTGCTCACAGAATACAGTGAGTGAGGATATTGGAGGCCCTTAAAAGTGCTGCTTAAAAAGCCGGCAACACAACCAATGCGCAGACTGATGCGTGGTTGTTAATGGGCGGTGGTGTCTCTTATCATTGACGAGCACCATCTGTTCCGTTGTCCGCTATACCGTAAAAAACATACAACTTTATTGTGCTAGTATCTACATTAAATGTAAAATCAAATCAGGAACACGTGCTCTTGCACGGTGTGACACAGTCCGGCTGTAATGAACCTTAAGCCTCAAACTTCAAAGCAATCGATTTGGCAATTGTTGTTCTAGTCTGTTTTTGGATAGGCAAGTAAATAAGTAGACTATATGTTATTCCAGGCTGACAGCTACCTCCTCGCCAAATTTTATCAAAATCTGTCCAATAGCTATAAAATTATATAACTGAACAATAGATTAAATGCTGGAAGGTTTTTCAAATGCAATTATTCTTTTATATTTCTAATAATTATTCTATATTTTAGTTGTAAAAATGGGTTAAATTATTTTTTTCTGACAAAATACATACAATATTTCTCCTACCCTTCCGAATCACTCACATTCATTATTCAATTTATTTATATAAGTATTGTATGACTGATATCGGGTAAGGGATAAAACCTAAAAATGATTTCCCATTTCTCCATGTTGATATATTGAAACGTTTCAAATAAATATTTGGCGAATATTACATTAAAAACGTTTATTATGCATATCCAATGTAAAAATTTGACAAGCCGTGAAATGGTAGTTGTACATGAAACGGTGCTTCTACTGTATTTTGCTAAGTGAGTGAGGATTTCGGCTCTTAAAAACCGACAACACAACCAATCTGTGGACTGTGGCGCGCTTGTTTATGGGCGGCGGTATTCTCTTACCATATAGGAGACCTGATCCGTTGTCCGCTATACCACAAATAAAAAATTAAAATAATATTTGGTAAATTTAGCGATGCAATAATATCATCATCAGCCTATTCAAATCCACTGCTGGACATAGGCCTCCCCCAAAGACGCCCACCTGTTGAGATCAGCGGTTGCCCGCGACCTTCGTGAGATCGTCTTTCCATCGTGTGGCGGGACGTCCCACTCTGCGTTTTCCGGTACG